>SNQJ01S0010438.1:256078-300219 GCA_010110895.2 Picea sitchensis
TGGTTATGATTTGGTATTGTTGAAGTGTATTAAGATGGAATCAAAGTGTTGAAGAAAATAAAAGAATTAATCCGCATAAGAAATCAAGCTCATAATTTAACATGGTATCAGAGCTTAGGGTGTGTTAAACATGTTGAAGTGCAGCATCAGGTACACACAGATCTAAGATAGCTTGATTAAGTTTCCAGTGTGAAGTCCATGGCATCCTCCATTTCAGTCAGGGCCGAGGATAGGCTTGAAGGAGCTACCAACTTCAATGTGTGGAAGCTCCAGATAACAAATATCTTGCAGGAGCATGATCTTGAGTAGTATGTGACCACAGTGGTGGAGGAAACCAGACATAATGCAGGAAGAGTGGCCTTTAGGAAGAGTCAATAAAAGGCCAAGTGAATCATCTTTGACTCAGTCAAATATAGTATAATGCATGCAATGACTTCGTTAATGACTGCCAAGGAATGTATGGATACCTTGGTGAATCTGTATGAGAAACAAGCTCCAAGTCAGAAGAGGACACTTAAGCACAACCTTTAGTATGTGAAGATGGAGAAAGGTGAATCAATGGCATCTTTATGTTCCAGGATATCCTAGATCAGAGATCAACTTTTGGTCACAGGGGTCACAGTGGACGATGATGATTTAGTGCAGGCCATTTTTTATGGTCTTCCTTCTTCATGGGAGACCTTCTTATCCAATGTAAGTGAGAGAGAGATTCATCCCACGTTTAAGAGGTTATGGTGTGATTGCCTCCAGGAGGAGAGTCGCACAGCTACCAGGAGTGAGCCAACGAAAAAAGAGAACTCAGCTTTAGCATCAAGATTTAAGAGAAAGAATAAAGGCACTTTCCAAAAAGGTTCTCAGAGGAAGCCAAACACCAAAGGTACATTCAAAGGAAAGAATATTGATACATCTAAGATTAAATGCTTTAGTTGTAATAAGTTGGGTTATTTTGCTAAAGATTTTTGGTTTAGAAATAAATATCCAAGGAAAGGGAAACATCTTGCCTCAATTGTTGAGGATGATGAATCCAAAAGAAATTAGAAAAGTCCTTCTAATGAGAAAAAAAATAGAAAAGAATATTACTTGGTTTCTGCCTTATCCAGTTCAGTTTTCACAGGGCCGAAAACTTGGTTAGTAGACAATGGTGCATCAAATCACATGAAAGGGTACAAGGAGATGTTCTCAGATTTCGAGACAAAATATTTTACAGAGCATGATGAGCTTGGGGATGACAAATGTTACAAGATAGAGGGAGTAGGCTCTATCTCCTTCAGATTGGAATTTGGGGCTAGACTTCATGTTGGTGAAGTATTATATGTTCCAGGGCTCAAGAAGAATCTACTTTCAGTTGCAACCCTTGAGGACAAGGGATATTGGGTGATCTTCAAGGACAGGAAGGCACTACTATGGGCTAAAGGTAGCCACTTAAGTACATCCGAACCCATTGGAACTTGTAGTGGAGGATTGTATGTCGTGTCAGGACAGTCAGTTCATGCATTGGCTCATGATGCGAATAGCTCTAGTGAGTTGTGGCACAGAAGACTTGGACATCTTCATTACAAATCTATTCTAGATCTACATAACATGGTATGTCGCATGCCCTTTATTTCTCTTAGTAAAAATGAAATTTGTAAGGGATGCATGCTAGGTAAAAATATAAAGAAAGAATTTCCTAGTAGTGACAACCAAGCTCAAGGCATCTTAGATCTAGTTCATTCTTATGTATGTGGTCCCATGTCATCTCCCTCACTCAGTGGTTGTTTCTATTATGTCATTTTTATTTATGATTACTCAATAAAATGTTGGATATATTTCATTAAATCTAAAAGTGACACATTTGATAAATTCAAAGAGTATAAAGCCTTTATTGAAAAGCAGACAGGGAAACACATCAGAATCCTTAGAACAGACAACGGAGGAGAGTTTGAATCTCTCCAATTTGAGGATTTCTGCAAGTCAACAGGAATCAAGAGACAGTTGACCATGCCATATAACCCTTAGCAAAATGGAGTTGCTAAGAGGAACAACGGGACAATTTGTGAGGCAGCGAAAGCAATGATGTTTGACCAGGATCTGCCAAATTATTTGTGGGAAGAAGCTACCTCCATTGTCGTGTATATTCATGAAAGGTGTCCACATGCTATCTTGAAGGAAAAGAATCATGAAGAGGTATTCTCAGGGATCAAACCTGAAGTAGGGCATCTAAGGATATTTGGGTGTCTTGTGTGTATTCATGTCCCTAAGGAAAAGAGGACAAATATGGAACCCTCAGGCAAGAAAGGGGTTTTTGTGGGGTACAGTAAGAACTCCAAGGCTTACAGGATTTATGTACCATGTCAAAGGAAAATGGAGGTAAGCATATATGTGAGTTTCCATGAGGAAGCCACATTTAAGAAATCCAGAGAGCTTCAGCGGGAATCAGAAGCCGCTCAGCCAGCTTCACCCTCTTTTGAAAATGAAGAGTCAGATGATCAGAGGGAGGAACCTTGTGAAGGGCCAAGTAATGAGACCCTAGAACCTATTGAAGTGTTAGAAAGAAATCTTGAATAACCTCCATCCAAAAGGAAGCTAGGGTGGCTTAAAGAAATAGTGGAGGAAGCAGAAAGGATAGTTGCTTCCAAAGGAACTTCCAGGGAAAGGAAGAGGCCTCATAGGTTTGGAGGCTATGTTGCACTGATGAGAAGCATTAGTGATGTCGAACCTTCTTCATTTGAAGAAGCATATAAATTACAAGTATGGAAGGATGCCATGCTTGAGGAATACAGGTCTATTATAAAGAACAATGTTTGGGACATTGTGTTGAGGCTAGAATACAAATCAGTGCTTTCTTCAAAATGGATCTATAAGATCAAACATACAGTTGATGGAAGTTTGGAAAAGTTCAAAGAAATATTTGTATCTAGAGGCTTCACTCATAAATAAGGAATCGACTACGAAGATACTTTTTCTCCTGTAGCCAGGTATACCTCCATTCAAACTATTATTTCTTTAGCTCATGTTCTTGGTTGGAAGCTACATCAGATGGATGTAAAAACATCATTCTTGAATGGAAAGATTAAACAGGAGGTCTTTTTGCAACAACAAGATGGTTTTGTACTGCATAACAAAGGCGCTCATATATGCAAGCTAAGGAAGGCCTTCTATGGTCTTAAGCAGGCTCCCAAAGTTTGTTATGACAGGATTGATGGCTTTCTTAAAATCCTGGGCTTTCAGAAAAGTGATGTTGATGCAAATTTGTACTTCAAGGTAAGAGGTAACCAACCTGTTATACTAATATTGTATGTTGATGATCTCTTTCTAATGGGAGATGAATGGCTAATAGCCTGGTGTAAGAGGGATCTAACCTCAGAATTCGAGATGAAATACTTAGGCTTGATGCATTACTTCCTTGGATTGGAAGTATGCCAAAGACAGGGATAGATATTTCTGGCACAAGGAAAATACACAGTTGATGTACTAAAGAGGTTTGGTATGATGGATTGCAAATCCATGTCTACTCCAATGATTACCAACCTGAGGAAGCTACACGATTCTGATACAGGTTCAGATTTGGTGGATCCCACCATGTATAGGCAGTTGATTGGTTCATTAATGTACATGATCCACACTAGGCCAGATATATGCTATGCAGTGATTGCAATGAGTCAGTTCTTGATTGAAACGAGATAGAGACATTGGATGGCAGCAAAGCACATATTGATATATCTCAGAGGTACCATTACTTATGGTCTGAGATATACATCCAATGATGGTTTATTTCTTCATGGGTATGCAAATGTTGACTGGGAAGGAAGCCCAGTGGATCGGAAGAGTACTTCCGAATAATGCTTCAGTTTAGGATCTTCTATGATCTCTTGGTCAAGTCGAAAGCAGGGATCCATTGCATAGAGTACAACAGAGGCTAAGTACATTGCAGTAAATGATGCTAGCAAGGAACCAGTATGGCTCAGAAAATTGGTTTCTGGGTTGTTTGGTGACAAGCTCGAGATGATGGTGGTTCACTATAATAATCAAAGTTGCATAAAATTGGCAGAGAACCCAGTATTTCACGACAGGGAAAAACATATTGACATGAGGTACCACTACATCCGAGACTTGGTCCAGAGAAAAATTGTAAAGTTACAGTACATAACCACGAGCGATCAAGTAGATGATATAATGACCAAACCTCTGACCTCGAGACAGTTTGTGCAACTGAGAGGCAAGCTTGGTGTGGTTGAGAATGACTCCCTCGCTGAGAGGGAGTGTTAAATTTGGCAGCATGGATAGTCATTCTCTAATGAGAGGCCATATGGGCCACCCTGAGGCTAGCCAAGGATATTTGGAGAATCAACCAGTCTTGTGAGGTATTGACAAAATCCAAGGAGAACGTACAACCTCTGTGAGTCAAACCAAAAGTTAGCATGAATGAGATGTTATGTGAGTCTAATTCAAAAGTCAGGGGGAACATACAACCTCTGTGAGCATAGAAAATCTAGTGAAAAATTCATGGGGAACCTACAACCTTTGTGAGCATAGACAAACTAGTGCAAAAGTCAGGGGGAACGTAAAACTTATGTGAGCCTAGTCAAGCCTTGTGAGCCATGAGCAAAATTCAAGGCATCTAGCAAAAGTGAGGTTGAATATAAAATTCCTATGAGCTAGAAACAAACGATATTCCTAATATTGCAAATGATATAAATCTATTGATCTAGTGTGTTGGCACGTGTAACATTATCCACCATGAAGAGAATTTTGAATTGCCTTGTAAAGAGTCGAGTTGTAACTGAAGTCTTAACTCTAGTTCTATTTTCTAACTAAAGTGTAATGTTGAGATGCAATTGAAGTATCAATTCTAGTTCTATTTTCGAACTAAAGTGTAAAGCTAAGTTGTAACTGAAGTCCTAAGTCTAGTTCTATTTTCAAACTAAAGTGTAATGTTGAGTTGTAACTGGAGTCTCAAATCTAGTTCTATTTGCGAACTAAAGTATACCAGTATCAAATCTAGTTCTATTTTTGAACTAAAGTGTAATGATGAGTTGTAACTGAAGTCTTAAGTCTAGTTCTATTTTCGAACTAAAGTGTAATGTTGAGTTGTAACTGAAGTCTTAAGTCTACTTCTATTTTTGAACTAAAGTATACCAGTCTCAAGTCTAGTTCTAATTTCGAACTAAGGTATGAATTTGAGTTATGATTAAAGTATGCAAACAAGTTACTATTTTGAGCCATAAACTTCTCCTCTTCAGCCTATATAAGCACAGGTTGACCCCTCTATTCAACCCTGTTTGATATGTAGGTTAAGGGTGAAGCACTAGAGGCGCATATCATTGATAAAGAGGTAGCATACCAAAGAATCATATCAGGGTTGTATATCAGCAATAGAGGTTGCATATCAGAGGTGTATATCAACAGCATATCAGTGATGTATATCAATAATAGAGGTAGCATATCAGAGGTGTATTTCAGCAAGTTTTCTTAGGTCTTTGTCAGGTCAAAGTAATCTTGGCAAGCTCTTTAAGAGAAGAACATTCATGGTGGATATTTTTAAGTGATCTTACATTATTAATGCAATAAAGGAAAGTTGGCCCTTGACCAGGTTTTGTGGAAACGCTGGTCATGTTTGACAAATTTTGGGACTTCAACAGGTTGGTCGAAGACGAAGCACCAGGCGAAGAAGAGATCATGGGATCTCTCCCTCCTTTGCGGGCTTTTTGGGTTTAGGTTTTATGTAAAGGGTATGGGATTTCGGCCCATGGGTCTCACCCATGTTTAGGCCGATTTTGTAATGTATAAATAGATATCTAGGCGATGTAAGAAACACACTAGATCTAAGAGGTATGCGGTGATAAGTGTTGTATTGTGCTAAGTGCAAGTGATGTAAGCGGTTGGATCTATGTGATTGAGTTAGCTCTGTGCATATTGTGTATTGAGAACTTGCAGGGCTAAGTGCAAGTGATTGTAAGAAAGGCTATGTGTTGTGACAAGATCGAGGAAGGAGGATCTAGCGAGGTGCGTGAAGATCTCTTGTCCTATGCGGAGTTGGTTTTGAGGCTCTGTTCATGTAAGGATATTGACAGAAGATAATACAGAAAATGAAGAGTTGGTGGACGTAGACCAATGCTGGGGGTGAACCATGTATATCCTGTGTTATGGTTTCTTTGTGTGATTGATGTGATTTATGCTTAGTGTTGTCATATTTATGTATGTCAGATGCATTTGATATAGTAGCTTAGTGTTTAGTAATGTGAATGAATGATAGATATGCTCTATTTCTATGTGTTAAGTGTTTGGGTGTGTTAGATCTTGGTGAATACTACATTGTTCTGTAATTAGGGTTTTATCTGCGATGTGAATAAGGGTTAAATGCTAATGAATGTTAACTGCTAAGTGCTCTGTTAAGTATTGTAATCACATATCTGTTTCCTAGCTAGGTTGCAGATACTTGAGTCCTACAACCCCCCCTGCCTCTACCTCGGGTGAGACTTCATCTGCTTCGCAGGTGTTGCCGAAAGGGTCGGTAGTTAGGGTTTTGTTGGTGTGTTGTTGGTGTGTTGTTGTAGCCTTGAACCTTGGGTCTGCCCCTATGCCAACAAATGGTTCCGTTGTCAGGACCTGAAACTGTGATTGATGGAAACTGAGGAAAAGAGAAAGCTTTGTGCGTAGATCTATTGTTGTAGTGTGCAGTATTCTACTTGACATGTGAAGCTCTGTGCTAAGAAGAAAAGGCTGATCTGAAGAAAAGAGGTAAGATCTTAAATCCTTGTGCTCTGATAAAGGTAAGATAAGTGGAAATTTTATCTTCGAAAGAATGGATCTAGGTATGTTTAATAGATTTCGTCCTAGTCTGGAAACTAGGGAATAGCTAGAAGAAAGAAGATATGGTATGAATATATTTGATAGAAATAGTGAAAGATATGTTATCCCTATGCATAGAAAGAATTTTTTGACTAACAAGTGGATGCAGGATCCTAGAAAGAATTTTTCACAGGTCCATCACTGCGATCCCAATACGCAGTACAGGAAAGGTTGGGGATCGTTCAAGAGAATGAGAGGATTGACTCTTTGTTATAGTTGTAGAAGACTGGGACATCTTGCTAAGGAATTCCCTGGTAGAGGTCCTATTTTTATTTGTTGTAAATTCGTGGGCCATGAAGTTTTGGATTTCCCTACAATGATTGCTAAAGTTGAGAACATGAATATGAGACAAGAAAACCATGAGGAATTTTCAGGGACTAAGAATATGCTAAAGAACCAGGAAGAATCAGAGGCTATATTATTGTAGATGAAAGAAACATTGAATGATCACAGAGACATCAGTCTATCAGAGATTTTAAAAGAGAAAGAGTGCATAGAAGGAAGAATAGGAGACTTCGACATAGACTGTGTATTGGATGCAGAAGCACAGGTGAACATTATGAAAGAAAGTACTTGGGAAATCTTAGGAAATCCTGCTATGGTTACTTCACTGGGAGGAATAGGATTGTTTAAAGGAAAGTTGATAACTCTATGTGTAAGACTTACCCATGTACCTATGATTGGTCATGGAACATCGACATAAGAAGAATTCGAGGTCATTAAGTTTGTTGAGAACAGCGACCCCCTTGCACTTTTTTTCGGAAGGACTTGGATTGAGAAAGATCAAATCCGAAGGAAAGAAGAAGAGGAAGCTCTAGAACAGAAAAAGAAAGAATTAAGGGATTTCATGGCTAGGATAATAGTGCTCTTACTAGAAGAACAGGAGGACAATTCGAAGAAACTAAGGTCCATAGACCTAGCTATTGAAGTCGAAAGAATGCAAGAAAACTTAGAGAACTTATCCATACAGGAGAGTAGAGAATCTACTCCAAAAACAGTAAGAGAAGAAGTATTACCCTCAAACCCTATGAAAGACCCTCAAAAGTGTGAAGTTACTATGCTAAGAGGAGATAAGAACAAGAATGGAAAGAGGAATCCAGAGACGCAAATCACAGGAAAGAAAGCTATAAAACTCAGTAAGAAGAAAGAAAAACTAGTAAAATTGCAAGAGGTTCCAGAGAGGACTTCGCAGAAGGAAGGCTTGCAGAACTTGAACCTCGCTGGAATAGCATAGCAACGTAGATTGGCACTTCGCCACAGCGGAGCGATATGACCATTAGAGGTGTCCCGACCGTTAGACCGATGCTCCAGAATGGCTAGAAACGCAGTTATTGCCGGAACTTTCACCATTGGACCATTGGGACCACACCATAACGGATGGAATTCATTGATTGAGGCGTTCCTACCTGTTGGATGAAAACGTTACGATGTTATCTATTTCACCCGTCGAATGTATTACCGTGGACACTTTTGCCAATTGTGATTATTCGAAACCACAGAGAGCTGACTATTATAGCGCGATTCTTATTGAGACCTCGCCATCCATTCTACTACCTTGATTATTTGTTCACTGACATAAGATATCATATCTTGAGCCTGTATGTCGGGTGAATTTAGCACAGTAGAGAAATCCGTCGAAGATATCCTCACAGACCTCATGGCTGAGAAGTTCATGTCTGCGAGAGCACAAGCTTTGTCGACAAGAGGAGTGCAAGCATCCCATCAACTACACGTTGATCTGGGCTCTCCCGAACTACGACATATAAATGAACCAAGCATCGTGATGACTTGGCGAATGTGAAGCTCATCCCATCAATCATGCCCGACTACATCCCACCTCTGGCTGGTGCGGTGAGTTGTGACAGCATCCCGAGGGACTTCGACCACACATTGATCATTGCGTACCTCCCGAAGGGGATACGCACAGTAGGACCACAGTTGGAGAGGATATTGACGCTTAAGATCAATGACTTCAACTTAGAAGACCGCAAGAACTATGGCATGCTCGCACCACATAAGTGCTTGACCAAGACAACGGGGAAGAAGTTGAAGATAATCCCCCATCCATGGACTATAATACTCCCGTCATGCTACCATGGTGGTTACCTATGGTTGGGCAGGTGCATAACAGTAGATCCAACACTGATCCACTGGATCACCGGATTAAGCATGCAAGGACCAGATCCCTAGGATTTTTACCCAGGCAAGGTTGCAGATTATGCCCTAGCATAGACAATAAAAGACACCTATGGCGATGTGGAGAAGGGGAAGTGGGGCTATAAGGTATCCTTCATCCAGAATGGTGTAGTGCGCCTAGCTTTCCAATTGATCATTGGTAATATCATCATGAAGAATAGGCCAACGCAGGTCATGGGGTTTGTCGTCGACCTCGCAAGAAAATGCGTTGAAGGGTTGCAAATGAACTAGGTGAGCTACCTCATCAACCAATTAGAGAAATATTGTCTTGAAGATAAGGATCAGGGCTATGAGTTTCATTTCAGTTGGTTTTTTATTCTCATTTCCTTCATTGCTTGGGAGATGCCGCAAGGAGTGACCTTCCCTTAAATTGAGTCATCTGAACCACTAGTTGTGAAGTTCACTACTCTATGGTATTCGAGCAACATGGAAAATAAATGGCAGTCAAATGCGGTGTTCCACATGTATTAAATGAAGTTGAAGAGGGCCATTGAATCTTTCCCTCGCAAGATGTCGAATACACTGCATCGGTTCANTGTGAAGTTCACTACTCTATGGTATTCGAGCAACATGGAAAATAAATGGCAGTCAAATGCGGTGTTCCACATGTATTAAATGAAGTTGAAGAGGGCCATTGAATCTTTCCCTCGCAAGATGTCGAATACACTGCATCGGTTCAGGCCATTCATGAAGTTCTGCACAGACAGGAACATCATCTATATCATTGTGTGCGGAGATGACCACAAAGAAGATCTCCAGTCCTATTACAAACTCACAGAGGAGGAAATGGAAGAAATAATCCAATAATGGCCCATAGAGTTCCTTGTACCGGTTGAACAGACAGAACTCTCTGACCCTGACCTCATTGGAATTCGTGTAGTCACTCGCAAAGAATATGATGCACCCAATAGCACTAGGAAGAAAAACAAGGAAGAGGTACATGAATTGAGCAGTGCATCAAAGGAAACTACACCAGATTCACCTGAAGGGGGAGGAGGTGACGAAGTAGACAAAGAAGAGGATGAAGGGGAAGAAGACAAGAAAAAGTAGGGTGAAGTAACACCGCCTAAAGATCCCCTTACAGAGACATAAACATCTAAGAAAAGAAAGGGTTCCCTGAAGAAACCTTCATCACGGAAGAAGTCAAAAGCCAATAAACCTTCATTCCACACTATGCTCATGGTGGATGACATTAACCTTATCATTGTTTTTGTATCAGATACCTCAGAGGATATCTTGCGGTGAAGCGAATCCAAACAGGAGACAATGTTTGATAGGATCGAGGCGGATCTCAAAGGGGTATAGTAGGCTCTTTATTTGAGTCACGCAGTGCCTACTGCGTCATTGTTAGCAGGGGACATAGAAGTAGGAGATGAGCCTGCCCAGCTACGCAAACTAGCAGACTCGACAGAGGCTCACCTTGGTAGTGTTTAGGAGGAAAAAGAACAGGCCATAGAGGCCCTAAAGCAAGCAAAGGAGGAATCCATAGAGAAACTTTGGGTTGCATAGAAAAAGAAAGATAACCTCCAGGAGAAGTTTGCAGAGGATAAAGTGCAAATCCAAAAGGAAAAAGAACAACTGCTCACAGAGCAGATAGGAGTCAAGGAGGCAGTCACTAGAGCACTTCGCTCTATGTCAGGCCTCGCATAGATAGAAGAAGACATAGTGGATATCCAAGTAGGGAAGCTCGTTGAAGCTATTTAGCAACATCAAGTAAGAGTGGAAGAATTGGAACTACAATTCGTGTCAAGCACTCTGCAGGAAGTGCGAGATTAGAGAGAGGAAACTACCAGGAGCGCAGTCAAAAGAATCAAGGCATTGGCCTTGTAATGCAAGCAACTCAGCAATCGAAGTGCGCAGACCTATGAGCGCCTTGCAGAGGACCCTGAACTAAGGAAATTAGAGTCACAGATCCAGGAGGCAAAGCAACAGGCAGCAATAGTGCAAGCACAGTTGAAGCTACTGTCATCGGTCAAGAGGATGAAAAGGTCAAAGGAACAACGCACGATTTAGCAACAGGTCCTTGTCATTCAGAGTAAAGGCATGGAAGTGACCCAGAGGCTCCAAACAGTGCAGGATGAAGCTTGCACACTTTTTGAGGAGATTGAAGGACAAGGTACACAGCTAGAACAAGTAGTCACCACGGTCGAACAGTGCTTGGAAGGACCGGTGACTGAGAAATTTATTCAAGATTTCGTTGAGCAGGAGGCTCTGGCGAAGCAGCAGTTTGAGGCAACTCAAGCTAATATCGAGGCAGAGTTACCCAAATCAAAGTGACTCAGGATGAGTCACAGGTGAGTGTTGGGGGCTTGTTGGCCCTTGACCAGGTTTTGTGGAAATGTTGGTCATGTTTGACCAATTTTGGGACTTCGACAGGCTGGTCAAAGATGGAGCGCCAGGCGAAGCGGAGATAGAGGGATCTCGCCCCCCTTTGCGGGATTTTTGGGTTTAGGTTTTATGTAACGAGTATGGGATGTTGGCCCATGGGTATTACCCATGCTTAGGCCCCTTTTGTAATGTATAAATAGATATCTAGGCGATGTAAGAAACACACTAGATATAAGAGGTATGCGGTGCTAAGTGTTCTATTGTGCTAAGTGCAAGTGGTGTAAGTGGTTGGATCTATGTGATTGAGTTAGCTCTATGCATATTGTGTATTGAGAACTTATAGGGCTAAGTGAAAGTGATTATAAGAAAGGCTTTGTGTTGTGCCAAGATCAGGGAAGGAGGATCTGGTGAGGTGCACGCAAATCTCCTGTCCTATGCGGAGTTGGTTTTGAGGCTTTGTGCATGTAAGGAGATTGACAGAAGATAATAAAGAAGATGAAGAGTTAGTGGACGTATCCCCACGTTGGGGGCGAACCATGTATATCATGTGTTATGGTTTCTTTGTGTGATTGATGTGATTTATGCTTAGTGTTGTCATCTTTATGTATGTTAGATGCATCTGATATAGTAGCTTAGTGTTTAATAATGTGAATGAATGCTATATCTTCTCTATTTCTATGTGCTAAGTTGTTGGGTGTGTTATATCTTGTTGAATACTGCGTTTTTTTGTAATTAGGGTTTTACCTACAATGTGAATAAGGGTTAAATGCTAATGAATGTTAACTGCTAAGTGATATGTTAAGTATTGTAATCATAGATCTGTGTCCCAGATAGGTTGCAGACACTTGAGTCCTACAACCCCCCCTGCCTCTACCTCGGGTGAGACTTCATCTGCTTTGCAGGTGTTATCGAAAGGGTCGGTAGTTAGGGTTTTTTTGGTGCGTTGTTGTACTATTGAACCTTGGGTCTACCCCTATGCCAAAAAATGCTTATGTTGTCAGGACCTAAAACTGTGATTGCTGGAAACTGAGGAAAAGAGAAAGCTATGTGCGTAGATCTATTTTTGTAGTGCACAATATTCTATTTTACATGTGCAGCTCTGTGCTCAGAAGAGAAGGTCGATCTGAAGAAAAGAGGTAAGATATTAAAGCCTTGTGCTCTCATAAAGGTGAGATAAGTGGAAATTTTTACTTTGAAATCATGGATCTAGGTATGTTTAATAGATTTCATCCTTGTCTGAAAACTAGGGAACAACTAGAAGAAAGAAGATATGATATGAATAGATCTAATAGAAATAGTGAAAGATATGTTATCCCTATGCATAAAAAGAATTTTTGGACTAACACGTGGATGCAGGATCCTAGAAAGAATTTTTTGCAGGTCCATCACTGTGATTCCAGTACGCAGTATAGGAAACATTGGGGATCTTTCAAGAGAAAGAGAGGATTGACTCTTTGTTATAGTTGTACAAGACCAGGACATATTTCTAAGGAATGCCCTGGTAGAGGTCCTATTTGTATTTGTTGTAAAGTCATGGTCCATGAAGTTTTAGATTGACCTAGAATGATTGCTAAAGTTGAGAAGATGAATATGAGACAAGAAAACCATGAGGAAGGTCCAGGGACTAAGAATATGCTAAAGAACCAGGAAGAATCAGAGGCTATATTATTGCAGATGAAAGAAACACTGAATGATCACAGAGATGTCAGTCTATCAGAGATTTTAAAAGAGAAAGAGTGCATAGAAGTAAGAATAGGAGACTTCGACATAGACTGTGTATTGGATGCAGAAGAACAGGTGAACATTATGATAGAAAGTACTTGGGAAATCTAAGGAAGGCCTATTATGGTTCCTTCACTAGGAGGAATAGGATTGTTTAAAGGAAATTTGGTAACTCTATGTGGAATACTTACCCATGTACCTATGATTGGTCTTGGAGCATCAACATAAGAAGAATTCGAGGTCATTAAGTTTATTGAGAACAGTGACCCCCTTGCACTTTTGTTAGGAAGGACTTGGATTGAGAAAGATCAGATCCGAAGGAAAGAAGAAGAGGAAGATCTAGAACAGAAAAAGAAAGAATTAAGGGATTTCGTGGCTAGGGGAATAGTGCGATTACTAGAAGAACAGGAGGACAAGTCGAAGCAACTGAGGGCCAGATACCTAGTTGTCGAAGTTGACAGAATGTAAGAAGACTTAGAGAACTTATCCATATAGGAGAGTAGAAAATCTAGTCCAAAAACAGTAAGAGAAGAAGTATTACCCTTGAACCCTATGAAAGACCCTCAACAGTGTGAAGTTACTATGCCAAGAGGAGAAAAGAACAAGAATAGAAAGAGGAATCTAGAGACACAAATCACAGGAAAGAAAGCTAGAAAACTCAGTAAGAAGAAAGCAAAGTTAGAAAAATTGCAAGAGGTTCCAGAGAGGACTTCGCAAAAGGAAGGCTTGCAGAACTTGAACCTCGTTGGAATAGCAGAGTAGCACAGATTGGAACTTCGCCAGGGCGGAGTGATATGACCATTGGAGGCATCCTAACCGTTAGATCGACGCTCCATAATGGCTAGAAACCTAGTTATTGCCGGAACGTTCGTCATTGGACCGTTGGGACCATGCCATAACGGATGGAATTGAATTTATTGAGGCGTTCCTACCCATTTGAAGAACCTGTTACGATGTTATCTATTTAACCCGTCGAATGTCTTACCATGGAAACTTTTCCAATTGTGATTATTCGAACCCATAGAGAGTTGACTATTACCGTGCAGTGCTTATTGATACCTCGCCATCCATTCTGCTACCTTGATTATTTGTTCACCGACCTGAGATATCAGATCTTGAGAGTGTATGTCAGGTGAATTTAGTGCAGTAGAGAAATCCGTCGAAGATATTCTCACAGACCTCATGGTTGAGAAGGTCATGTCCGCAGGAGCACAAGCTTCGTCGACAAGAGGAGTGCAAGCATCCCCATTGATTGCATGTCGATCTGGGCTCTCTCGAACTGCAACAGAGAAACGAACCAAGCATCGTGATGATTTGGTGAATGCAAAGCTCATCCCATCAATCCTGCCCAACTACATCCCGCCTCTGCCTGGCACGGTGAGTTGTGACAGCATCCTGAGTGACTTTCACCACACATTGATCACTCCGTACCTCCCGAAGGGGATACGCACAGTAGGACCATAGTTGGAGAGGATTCTGACGCTTAAGATTAGTGACTTCAATTTAGGAGACCGCAAGAACTATGGCATGCTCACAAAACATAACTTCTTGACCAAGACAATGGGGAAGAAGTTGAAGATAATCCCCCAGCCGTGGACTATGGACATTGCAAGGTCCACCATTCTTAATGTAATGAAGTTACCACACTTTGACAAACATAAGGAGGTTAACGCATGCATTAAACTCCTCCTGTCATGCTACCATGGTGGTTACCTATGGTTGGACAGGCACATCATAGTAGATCTGACGTTGATCCACTGGATCACCGGATTAAGCATGCAAGGACCAGATCCCCAAGATTTTTACTTAGAGAAGGCTGCAGATCGCGCCCTAGCACAGACAATAAAAGACACCTATGGCGATGTAGAGAAGAGGAAGTGGGGCTATAAGGTAGCCTCCATCCATAATGGTGTAGTGCGCCTAGCTTTCCAGTTGATCACTAGTAATCTCGTCAGGAAGAATAGGCCAACGCAGGTCGCAGGGTTTGTCGTCGACCTCGCAGGAAAATTTGTTGAAGGGTTGCAAATGAAATGGGTGAGATACCTCATCAACCAGTTAGAGAAATATTGTCATGAAGCTCAAGATTAGGGATACGAGTTTCATTTCAGTTGGTTGTTGATTCTCATTGCCTTCATTGCTTGGGAGATGTCGGAAGGAGTGACCTTCCCTTAAATTGAGTCATCTGAACCACTAGTTGTGAAGTTCACTATGCTATGGTATTCGAGGGACATGGAAAAGAAATGGAATTCAAACACGATGTTCCACACCTATTATCTGCAGCTGAAGAGGGCCATTGAATATTTCCCTCACATGACGCTAAATACACTGCATCGGTTCAGGCCATTTGCAAAGTTCTACGCAAACATGCACTTCATCTATATCATTGTGCGTGGAGAAGACCACAAATAAGAGCTCCAGTCCTATGACAAACTAACAGAGGAGGACATGGAATAAATAACCTAGGAATGTCCTGTAGAGTTCCTTGTACTGGTTGAGCAGATATAACTCTCCGACCCTGACCTCATCGGAAGTCCTGTAGTCACTCGCAAAGAATATGATGTGCCCAACAACACCAGGAAGAAAAAGAAGGAAGAGGTACAAGAATTGAGCAGCGCATCAAAGGAAACTACACCAGATTCACCTAAAGGGGGAGGAGGTGATGAAGTAGACAAAGAAGAGGATGAAGGGGAAGAAGACAAGAAGAAGCAGGGTGAACTAATACCCCCTAAATATCCCCTGACAGAGACGGAAACATCTAAGAAAATAAAGGGTTCCCTGAAGAAACCTTCATCGTGGAAGAAGTCAAAAGCTAATAAACCTCCATTCCACACTCTGCTCATGGTGGATGACATTGACCTTATCATTGTTGTTGTATCAAATACCTCAGAGGATATCTTATAGTGAAGCGAAGCCAAACATGAGACAATGTTTTACAGGATCGAGGCAGATCTAAAAGGGGTACAGCGGGCTCTTTATTCGATCCGCGCAGTGCCTACTGCACCATTGTCAGCAAGGGACATAGAAGTAGGAGATGATCATGTCCAACTACGTAGACTAGAAGACTCGACAGACGCTCACCTTCGTCATGTTCAGGAGGAAAAAGAACAGGCCACAGAGGCCCTGAAGCTGGCAAAGGAGGAAGCCACATAGAAACATCGGGTTGCACAGCAAGAGAAAGATGACCTTCAGGCAAAGTTTGTAGAGGATAAAGCGCATATCGAGAAGGAAAATGAACAATTGCTCACAAAGAAGATAGGAGTCAAGGAGGCAGTCACCATATCACTTCGCTCTGTGTCAAGCCTCGCACAGATAGAAGAAGACACAATGGAGTTCCAAGTAGGGAATATCGCTAAAGGTACTCAGCAACTTCAAGCAAGAGTGGAAGAATTTCAACTACAATTCGTGCCAAGCACTCTGCAGGAAGTGCGAGATCAAAGAGAGGAAACTACCAGTAATGCAGTCAAAAGAATCAATGCATTGGCCTTGTAATGCAAGAAACTCAGCAGTCGAAGTGTGCAGACCTATGAGCACCTTGCAGAGGACCCTGAACTAAGGACATTGGAGTCACATCTCCAGGAGGCAAAGGAACAGGCAGCAATAGTGCAAGCACAGTTGAAGCTATTGTCACCGGTCAAGAGGATGAAAAGGTCTAGCGAAGCAGTAGGTCGAGGCAGCTCAAGCTAATATCAAGGTCTTCAAGGTAGAGTTACCCCGATCAGAGTGACTCAGGATGAGTCACAGGTGAGTGTTGGGGGCTTGTTGACCCTTGACCATGTTTTGTGGAAATGTTGGTCATGTTTGACCAATTTGGGACTTCGACAGGCTAGTCGAAGACGGAGCACCAGGTGAAGCGGAGATCGTGGGATATCGTCCCCCTTTTGAGATTTTTGGGTTTAGGTTTTATGTAATGAGTATGGGATGTCAGTTGATGGGTCTTACCCATGCTTAGGCCCCTTTTGTAATGTATAAATAGATATCTAGGTGATGTAAGAAACACACTATATCTAAGAGGTATGCGGTGCTAAGTGTTTTATTATGCTAAGTGCAAGTGATGTAAGCAGTTGGATATATGTGATTGAGTTAGCTCTGTGCATATTGTGTATTGAGAACTTGCAGGGCTAAGTGAAAGTGATTGTAAGAAAGGATTTATGTTGTGCCAAGCTCGAGGAAGGAGGATCTGGTGAGGTGCACGTAGATCTCATGTCCTATGCAGAGTTGGTTTTGAGGATTTGTGCATGTAAGGAGATTGACAGAAGATAATAAAGAAGATGAAGAGTTGGTGAGCGTATCACCACGCTAGGGGTGAACCACGTCTATCCTGTGTTATGGTTGATTTGTGTGTTTGATGTGATTTATGTTTAGTGTTGTCATATTTGTGTATGTTAGATACATCTGATATAGTAGCTTAGTGTTTAGTAATGTGAATGAATGCTAGATCTACTCTATTTATATGTGTTAAGTTATTGGGTGTGTTAGATCTTGTTGAATATTGTGTTGTTTTGTAATTAGGGTTTTACCTGTGATGTGAATAAGGGTTAAATGCTAAGGAATGTTAATTGTTAAGTTCTATGTTAAGTATTTTAATCATAGATTTGTGTCCCATATAGGTTGCAGACACTTGAGTCCTACAACCCCCCCTGCCTCTACCTCGGGTGAGACTTCATCTGCTTCGCAGGTGTTGCCAAAAGGGCCAGTAGTTAGGGTTTTTTTGGTGCGTTGTTGTAGCATTGAAACATGGGTCTGCCCTTGTGCCAACAAGTAATATCGTTTGTTGTCATTTTTCTCCTTATACAGGGTTTCCCCAGGGTATATGTGTTATCGATGTCCATGCTTACTTATCTACATAGTTATTGCTATTCGGTTATGATTCGGTATTATTGAAGTGTATTAAGTTGGAATCAAACTGTTGAAGAAAATAAAAGAATTAATATCCATAAGAAATCAAGCTCATAATTTAACATACATAAAATTGATAAGCCATACTATGAAGAGAAGAAGATTACTCCAACAGTGGTGAGGCAGGCGGCCCCATCAAGTACCAGCTCAAAAGGAGATAGATTTCAGAGGAAGTCAACCCTTATGATCCAGTAGGGAGTAGAAACCTCCTAGTACAATCCATAGGAGATCATAATTCAAAAGAATTCAATAGATGCAGTGGAAGCAAGTGGCTCTAGAGATTGTATAGACTCATAGGGAGTCAAGATTTAGAGGGAGCATGGATATTCAAAGTGACCCTGATCTCAAAGAGAGTCGGTGGCTTAGAGACTTTCATTCAGAAATTATTCCTTCTTAGATTCAGATAGGAGAGAGAGACATATTCCATGACTAACAGATAGGTGCCATGAGTTGAGGAGGATATATAGAAGCTTTAGAGGCTTCTAGGAGATGTGAGATATCCTAGGAGGATTCCCTTGTCTCGATAGACCTTGCTGCAGTGATAGAGGAGGCAACCAATTAGAAGAACTGGTATATAGATTTTTCCTCAATTCCAAAAACCACACATGTTTTCCAGCTATGTGGCGTTGATGTGCATCATCATTGATTCAGATCCTTCCGCCATTGAATAAGTTGTTGAGAATGGAAGGATGCCATGATGGAGGAGTATTAGTCCATCATGAAGAATGATGTGTGAGAAGTGGTTCTGAGACTAGAAGGGAAGTCAATAGTGACTTCCAAGTTGATCTACAAGATCAAGCATGGTGTAGATGGAAACATAGAGATGCACAAAGCTTGATTTGTGGCCTGAGGATTCTCCCAGCAAGAGGGAGAATGTTATGATGAGACACTTTCTATGGTGGCAAGAAGAAGTGTACGTAGAGAAACAACAAGATACATGAGAAGGAGTCTCATGTCTGCATATTGAAGAAGGATTTGTACAGGCCTAAGCAGGCACTCAAGGCATGATATGCCAGATCAAACAGTTATTTGATGGTTTCCCATTGATCCTACATGTGGATGACCTATTTTCGATAGGAGATGAGAATAACATAGTTTAGTGTAAGAGGGAGCTCGCTTCATAGTTCTAGATGAAGGATCTAGTTATGATGCATTACTTCTTGGGATTGGAAGTGTGGTAGAGATCAGATGAGATTTTCCTTAGCCAAGGAAAATATATTGTTGAGATTCTACAAAGATTTGGGATGATGGAATCAAAGTCCATGACCACACCCATGATGATAAATATGAAATTGTTGAGTGACAAATCTTCAAATTTGGTGGATCCCACAATGTAGAGACAGTTGATTGGATCCTTATGTACTTGGTTAAAACCGTGCCAGACATATGCTTTGCAGTGAATACCTTGAATCAACACATGGTTGAACCTAGGCAGGTACATTGGATGGTAGCAAATTAAATTTTGAGGTACCTTCATGGTACGGTTGGATATGGATTGAGATATGTCTCAAGTGGAGATGTGAAGTTGCAGGGATAAACATATTCTGACTGGGCAGGAAGTGCAGTGGATCAGAAGAGTACTTCTCAATGTTTTTTTAGTCTGGGATCAGGCATGATCTAATGGTTGAGTAGGAAGCAAACATTAGTGGAACTCAGTACATCAAAAGCAGAGTATATTGCAGCAAGCATGGAAATACATGAAGCAGTGTGGCTCAAGAAGTTGCTAGATGGGATATTTGATCTAGAATTGGAGCTAACTTTGATACATTGTGACAATAAAAGTTGTGTGAAGCTTACCGAGAACCCTGTATTCCATGACAGGTCTAAGCATATAGAGATAAAATATCATTACATCTGGGACATGGTGCAGAGAGGAGTTGTGGACCTCCATTACATATGCATGGATGAGAAGATAGTGTAAATTCTCACCAAGCCCTTGTCAAGATTGAAGTATGAGAACTTCAGGGGAAATCTTGGAGTGTTGCCAAATTTCCACCCTCATTGAGAGGGAGGTGTGTTGTTTCTTCTAATGTCAGCTAACCCCTCTGGCCAAGCGTTCCCTGGATCAATAATGTGAGGTGACTGAGGGGGTAATGCACCGTCGGAACTGCTGAGACAAGAAACATCACACGCATAGTCATAAGACTATGGAGGAGGTTGTATGACTCCAGACAGTAGATGTGTGATACTTCAGTGGATGTGTTCCACTGGAAAAGGTTGTGTGACTATGGACAGTAGCCTTGTACTACTTCGGTGGATGTGTTCCACTGGCGGAGGATGTGTGAATCCGGACATTAGTTGTGTGCTAATATAGTGGATTTGTTCTACTAGCAGTGATTGTGTGTCACTAGACAATATTTGTGTACTACTTGGCAACAGTTGTGATCTATTGGATGACATTGTAGTAGTTGTGTGCTACTAGATGATTGTCATGGAGATTACCATATTGTTTGGATGTAGTTGTGTGTTCTACCATTTGATTGCAAATATTGTGCTTGATGATTTGAGCTACCAAAGGCACTGTAGCAATTTTGTGCATGCTATCATATTACAGAGTAGTCAATGGACTACTAGATGAATACATCTTAAAATATGCCTCCCTAGCTAAGAGGGAGTGTTGATGTTTTGATAGTTGTGGGAGGATCTTTCCCTCCTAGATGACCTTTCTTAGATGCAGAGAGGATTCCATAAGAAAGAGGATTCCAGAAGAAAGAGACCCATTGGAAAGATGTTGAAATACACTAGAAGAGAAGTCGGCCCAGAAGAATAAAGTATAATGAAAATACACCTTCCCAGAAGAGAAGTCGGCCCAGAAGAATAAAGTATAATGAAAAGACACCTTCCTAGAAGAGAAGTCAGGCTATCCAAAAGGACAAGAAGAATATAAATAAGGAGGTTCCTTAGCTCATTTTTTCACTCACTCACACTCTCCTAGCTACACAGAAGCAAGGCACAAGTTTGGAGGAGGTAACACAGTAGTTGTAGCTGCACAATTTATTCTTACTTAGTATTTTGGTATATCTCTCTTGTGCACTACTCCTTGAGGAGGTGTGATACCTTTGCACGGTGTTTTTGTTGCAGTTGGGTGGTAATTATGGTTAATCTAACACTTGTTCTAGGGTTTATATGATTGGAATTTCTTTGTGAATGAAATCTATCTAAGAAAGGTTGTTGGGTTTTCCCCCATTTAAGGTTTTCCCGGGATAAATCCCTTGTGTTATTTTATGTCTCTTGTTTATGTTTCTACTGCTCAGTACATGATATATATGTTAATGGTAATGAAGTAAAAGAACATTAGTAACACTAATTCTTTATAAACAAGGAAAATCTAACACTCGTGACCTAGTTTATGAAAGGAAATTCTAACCCCAAATGAGTAAGGATAAGTATTATATATAACTAGCTTGATCATATGATTTGGATAGATCTATCTTCACTGCTTCTCCTTTCAATTTATTTCTCTTAATAGTATGTAGTCCTTCTTGTGTCGCCCATATGACTTCATGGATCTGCCTTCCATCCAAAAATCCAAATTGTTCTTTATTTATTAACGTCGAGAGGATATGCTTCGGTCTTCTAGAAATTATCTTTGCCACCACTTTGTAGATACAATTACACTATGATATTGGTATGAAATCCTCAAAATATTGTGTGGAGTCTAATTTTGGAATCATAACAATGAAAGTGGTATTTAGTGTATCATGCATATGATCGACCGACAAAGATTCCTCCACCACCTTTAGTAGGTCTAATACAATTAGATCATATAGACCTATGAATAATTCAATCGGCCATCCATCCGGACCTGGAATCTTATCCTTTTTAAAACTACATAAGACTTCCTTGAGCTCTTCTTTTGTGACCTCCTCCATTAGATCTTGATTATCTTCCTCGTTTACAAAACATGGAAAGAAACCATCCATTATGAACATATATGCAATAGTAGTGTGATTATCTGCCTTGAAAAGAGATTGAAAATGTCTCTTCCTGAGCTGGGATAGATCTTCAAAGGAAGAGACCACATTTCTTTCACTATTTGAGAAGCTCCATATGGTGTTGGATATCTTTCTACCTTTTGCATATGCCTAAAATAACTTTGTATTTTCATCACCACTTCCCAACCATATTGCACGGCTCTTGAGACACCACTCCTCTTCTCTTGTCGTCAATAGCTACCTTTTCTTCTTCTCCAACTGGAGTAGGGGATCCTTGGATTCTAATGATGTGTAACTCTCGTCTTCATATTCATATATATTTTTTAAGGGTTCATCTATATTTACTAATTCCTCTTCTTCTCATTTCCTCTTTTGGTATTCTCATGTTATTGTGAATCTTTTTTTTGGGTTGTTATATTCTTTTCAGTGAAAGTCTAGTCGATGTGGATCGACTAACGCTCAAATTTGAAGGAATCAACAGCAAGTCGAAGTTCGAGGTGGTTCAAATGATTAAAGACGAAGTTGAAGACTTCGACAGAAAATCAAAGGTTAAGGTGGTTATAATGGGTAAATTCAAATTCAAAGACATCGACAACAAGTCGAAGAGGTCAACTGATAAGAGATCGACAAGAAAGTGTGTCGCAACCAACTAAAGACCGAATGAAGGCTCACTGGTAATCTGACTTGGTAGTCGAATGTAACAAAATCCCAAGATTCGTGGGATTTGTAGCCAATAATTTGTGTGGATCTGTAACTATTTTTGGGCACATTTTCTTTAGGGCTTTTCCTATTGTAAATCCTATAAAGAAGGCATGTTGTAATGTTGTAAAAGATGATGAAATTGTAGAGGTTGTTGGTCATGTAGATGTAATCCTAATTGGCTACAAGGTCATTCTTGTGTAAATAAAGAAGGTATGATGTCTATTGTGTCTTAGGTGTAGACCAAGGTTAGGCATGTAACCTTTTATTTTAATGAATAATACAATGAGAGAGAAAGACGCTTAAGGATTATTGGTTTTCCTAGTTGGTTTTCCAGGATAAATATATGTGTACTGTATGTTTTCTTTGTCATTTACTTTCTTGTTTAAATATTTCTTCATCTCTTCTACTAGGTTTAGTGTGGAAGTTTTTATCATTTCCCAACATGTGGTATCAAAGCTTGTTTTAAAAATATTAGATATGAGATAAAACCTAGGTTCAATAAGAGTCGTAAGTCATAAATCTTTAAATATTGTGTTTAAAGAATGGAAAGCAGCTCAAGAATAAATATTGAAAATTTTAATGGCCAGAATTTTGAGCTCTGGAAGCTTAAAATTGAAGATCTCCTTGTAGATCGAGAACAATGGGAAACAGTATGTCCAGGTACCATGTCGACAGGTATGTCGATGAAAGAATGGGAGAAACTTGAGAGAAGGGAAACAAGTGTGATTCGACTTTGTCTTGCAGATTCAGTACTACTAAATGTCTCACGTGAATATTCGGCCAAGAAAATGTGGGACAAGTTGGGAAGATTGTAGTAGTCGAAATCCCTGGTAAAAAAGTTGGTTCTCAAAAAGAAATTGTATCTTCTCAGGATGAGTGATGGAATTTCGGTGACTAATCATTTAAATGCATTTAATACCATTTTAATCCAGTTATCTTCTATGGATATTAAAATCACTATGGAGGAGAAATGTACTATCCTATAATGTTCTTTTCCCGACTCTTGGGATAGCTTAGTTGTGTTATAGGGAGTAATACAACCACATTAGCACTAGAATACGTGGTTGCATCTATACTATCATAATAAATGATAAGGAAGAGCATGGAAGGATCTACCAAAGATGAATTAGTGGTGAGATTTCAACCGATTGACATAGATAAAGGAAAATTCTCTAGTCGAAAGTCTAAGTCGAAGGGTAGATCTAAATCCCTTGTTCAGTCAATGAGAAGATGCTAGAAATGCGGTAAAGTTTGGCATTACAAAAGGGACTGCAAATTGAACGAAATGGAATTTAGTATAGGATCCAATGAGAAGCAGTCGACTGAGAGAAAGACGACTCTGGATAAGGGAGGTGATGTGTACCTAGAGTCAAACAGTACACAGTCATATCAAGATGTTTGGTTGATCAACTCAGGAGCATCATATCATATGACACCACATAGAGGATATTTTTGTGAATGTGAACAATATGAAGGAGGATATGTGTTCTTCGGGGATGAATCGACAACCAAAATTGTCGGAAGAGGAAGAGTTCGAATCATACTACAGGATGGGAGGAGTAGAACCCTTCTAGGTGTGCTACACATTCTGAGTTTGGAAAGAAACCTAATATTTTTCAGCAAGATGAGTGATGCAAGGGTGCACACTATATTTCATAAGGATTCATGCAAGATGGTCATAGGTGTGATGGTATTAATGAAAGGAGTTATGATTGGAACCCTATACAATATATTAGGGAGTTTTGACTCAACTGGATGAAACAACATCATTGTTTTTTAAATTGACTCGAATTCAACTTGACTCGGGCTGATTCGATTCAAACTGACTCAACAAGTCATCATAAAGTCAACCCTACCATGTTATGGCATGAGAGGATGGGACACAATGGAGAAAAAGGACTTTGATATATCCATAACAAAGGTATGGTCGAAGATTTTTATGAATGTAATTTAGAAGTCAACTTTTGTGAACATTTTATATATGGAAAACAAATTCGGATGAGGTTCCCATCTAGATCGACAAGGGAAAATTGGATTCTAGAGTTGGTTCATAGTGATGTGTTTGGTCTTGTTTTAGTGACTTCACTTGGTGGATCCTTGTATTATGTCTCCTCCATAGATGATTTTCCAGGAAGACATGGATATATTTCCTCGGGAATAAATCAGAGGTTTTCAAGAAATTCAAAGAGTTTAAATATCTTGTAGAAAACCAGACATATACGAATATTAAGGTGTTGATAACTGAAAACGGTGGTGAATTCTATGGAAAATAACTTTATTGGTTCTGCAAGAAGTACGATATAGAACGCCAAAATACCACACCATATACCCCACAAAAAATGGAGTTTCTAAGAGAATGAACAGAGCATTGATTAACAAGGAAAGGAGCATGCTCAATGGTGTTGTGATCTCATAAGAATTCTGGGAAGAGGCAGTCGACACTACAAAATATCTATTGAATATGTCTCCTTCATCAGTAATAGTCGACACGACTCCACATGAGGTATGTTCTAGTAAGAAGTCTTCAGTTTCACATCTCAAAGTATTTGGAGATGATGCATTTGTGCATGTTCCTAAGGAAAAGAGGAGCAAGCTCGACAAGAAGGTAGTCAAGTGTATTTTCATTGGATACAAAGAAGGAATGAAAGGATATAAGCTCTGCGATCCTCCATCAAGGAAAAAAGTGTACAATTGAGATGTGGTCTTCAAAGAATTCGGAAGTAAGTTCAAGATTGAAGAAAATGTTCAAAAAGAAAATAATCTAGAAAAGGTGCAGTTTGAATTGAGGAACGAATAAGATAATTCAGATGAGCCGGCTAAATTAGAAGAAGAGGTAGAACAACCGACCTCGGTTGTAAGGAGGTCAAAAAGAGTAAGAAAACCAATCGAAAGGTATAGTCAGCTCGACTTCCATTCCATATTCGTGTTAACTACCACTGATGATGAACCCAAGTTAGTCGGAGAGGCAGTCGACTCAGAAAAGGGAAAACTTTGGAAGGACGCCATGGTCGAAGAGATGGAATCCTTGCACGATGATGAGATGTGGGACTTAGTTCAATTACCTAGTGGAAGAAATCATATCAGTGCCAAATGGGTATTCAAGAAGAAGATGAATGCAACAAGTCAAGTCAATAAATTCAAAGCTCGATTGGTAGCGAAAGGATATTCCCAGGTCGAAGGAGTCCACTTCGGTGATATTTTTTCCCCTATTGCAAAATTAACTTCCATTAGTGTACTAATGTCTCTGGCTATAGAATTTCATATAGAAATAGAACAAATGGATGTAAAGACAATGTTCCTACATGGGGACCTGGAAGAAAAAATCTACATGAAACAACATAAAGGATTTGTAGTAAACGGAAAGAAAGATTTGGTGTGCAAACTAAAAAGATCTCCTTATGGGCTAAAGAAACAACCAAGAATGTGGTACCAAAATTTTGATGCATACATCCTTATTTTGGGTTTTATTAGAAGAAAATATTATCATTGTATATATATTCCAAAGAATAAGGTGGGTGTTTCATATATGTAGCATTGTATGTCGATGACATGTTGCTGATTGGAATCAACATGAACGCAATAAAAGAGGTGAAGAAGCAGCGATCCTCCAAGTTCGACATGAAGGATATCGATCCAATGAAATTCATTCTGGGAATGGAGATCAAGAGAGATAGAGTGGCTAGAAATATATGGTTGAACTAGATGAATTATATTAAAACAATCTTGAAACATTTCAACGTGCAATATTGAAAACCTGTGAAGGTGCCAATTCCTGTGGGAGAAAGGCTAACTTCTAAACAATGTCTAAGGACACAAGAGGAAATAGAGGGCATGGCACATGTTCCCTATGCAAGTGTTGTTGGTAGTATAATGTATGCGATGGTATGCACTCGACCAGACATTTCCCATGTAGTGGGAGTGTTGAGTAGATACATGTCAACACCTGGGCAGGAGCATTGGAAAACTGTCAAGAGAGTATTCAGGTATTTGTGTGGCACAAAATACTATGTCATATGATATCAAGTAAAACATAGAGGTGACAGTGAATTAAATTTCCATGGATTTGTCGACGTCGACTGGGCTGGATATCTGGATCGACGAAGGTCGACCAGTGGATATGTGTTCAAAATGTTCGGTGGAGAAATCAGCTCGATGAGTAAGCGATAGGAAGTTGTATCCTTGTCAACAACAGGATATGAATACATGGCATTCACTCATGGAAGTAAAGAAGTGGAATGGTTGCAAAGTTTGTGTTCAGGAATTGAGTTTGAGAAGAAATATATGAAGATAAGTTGTGACATTCAAAGTGCGATAGTCCTGGCAAATAACCTAGATTATAATTCTAAGACTAAGCACATTGATGTACAATACCATTTCGTGAGAGAAATGGTGGAAAGAAACAAGGTGGTGCTGGAGAAAGTAGGCATGTTGGAAAACATAGAAAACTCTTTGACCAAGTATGTGAGTGTTGTGAAGTTCTCTTCGTGCCGAGAGGAAATGGGCATTTCTTCCCTGGGTATTTGAATGAGGGATCGAAGGTCTCTCGGTTTCAACAAAAAAAAAAAAGTGGGAGAATGTTGGGTTGTTATATTATTTGCAGTGAATTTAAAGTAGAGGTGGATCGACTGATAGTCAAAGTCAAAGGAATCGACAACAAGTTGAAGGTTGAGGTGGTTCGATAAGGTAAACATGAATTTGAAGACATTGAAAACAAGTCGAAGGTTGAGGTGGTTCAACTGGGTAAATTCGAAGTCAAAGACATCAAAAATAAGTCAAAGAGATCAACCAACAAGAGGTCGACAAGAAGGCATGTGACAATCGACTAAATACCAAATGAAGGATGAATAGTAGTCAACTGGTAATCTGACTTGGTAGTTGATTGTAACAGAATCTCGAGACTCACAAGATTTGTAGCCAATGATCTACGTGGATATGTAACCGTTTTTGTGTGCCTTTTATTTAGGGTTTTTTCTATTGTAAATCCTATAAAGAAGTCATGTTGTAATGTTGTAAAAGATGATGAAATAGTAGAGGTTGTTGGTCATGTAGATGCAAGTTGAATTGGCTGCAGGGTTGTTCTTGTGTAAAGCAATAAGGTATGATGTCGATTGTGTCTTAGGTGTAGACCAAGGTTAGACATGTAAAATTTTATTATGAATGAATAAGACAATAAGAGAGCAGAAAACTCAAGGAATGAGGGTTTTCCCGGTTGGGTTTCCAGGGTAAAATATCTATGTACTGTTTGTTTTCTTTGTCATTTACTTTCTTGTTTAAATATTTCTTCCTCTCTTCTGTTGGGTTTAGTGTGGAAGTGTTTCTCATTTCCTAACACTTTTTACCTTTATGATATTGGTTTCAAATTGAACTACAGTTGCTTCCCTAGATCCAGGGTCATAGGGAACCTAATGTTGCTTTACTAAATCAATGAAATTATCCTCCTTTAGCCAGGTCGAGTTGAACTTAAAAGGGCTAGCTGGTTTTTTCAACTCCCCAACTGCTTCCAAGAGCATGGGAGAATGATCTTATTATCCTTCATTTCCTACCCATTGTCTCGCTTGAATTGGCATATCCAGGAGCTTATCTGAGACAAGGACACGATCGATTCTTTTTTCGATTATGTCATCTCCCACCCTCTTATTTCTCTAGGTAGGTATGAGTTTTTCTAGGTCTAAATATACCAGACCTTTATCCACCAAGGAATGTAGGAAAATTTTTGATAGAGAATCCGACCTTGATTTAGGACCCCAGAATTTTGTTGCCCCAAATGAAAAATTTAAGTCCCCTCCCATTATAATAGCTTCAAAAGTCATAAAATATTTGTTTAGCAGCAATTCTCATATTTGTATCTAGTCCAGATAAGGCCCATAAATGTTGATCATTGAGAGATTCATTCCCAACTCCAACAAGATGAATTCTTCCCCAAGACCTAATTCAAAGCCCCACATATTAATGATTTTGATCGTTCTAGGGTTCCATCCTAGAGGAAGACCACTAGACTTCCCATGAGCATTCATACTTGTGAAATTCCAATTTTTGAGTAAATTTTCCAGCAAGGCAGTCACTTCCAATCCAGTCCCCATTGTTTCTTGGAGAAAAATAATGTTAGTTTGATTTGAATCAATCAAATTTTTTAGTGCATATTTATTTGACAGGCTCACCACACCCCTGCAATTGAAAGAGAGGAGTTTCATGAGTAAACCCCTCTTGGGGTGGACAATGATCTAAGTGCCCCTTGAAAGGATAAATGTTTTATAATTTCCATGTCTACCATTTCCCTCTTCTTTGCTTTTGAAATCTTTGTTTTTCTTCCTCTCCCCAGACCCCCTGTGATTATTGTGGGATTTGGGCCCAACCCCTCTACACTCTAGGATGGTGTAAGGTGGAAGGAATGGTGTGATTACTCAATTGATAGGCTATTTCCTTATCTTCTGAGTTGATTGAATATTTGTATTCTTCAATGATCATAGTAGATAATGGGAGGTTTGGAGGTCAGGCTAAAGAGAAGAGAGATAGAAGGGGGTCCTTCCCATGTGAAAAAGATGGAAATTATCCCCCCACAGAGAATGAAATGTTTTTAAGAGTTCCTGGCCAGTTCTTCTCCAAAAGAGATAAACAAATTATTAAAAAAATGATGGTAGGAGGTGGAATGGAAACCTTACCTAAATTTGAACCATATCCCTGAAGAAACTCCATAGCTTGAGTGTTGAACGAGCAAGAGGAATTATGGTTTCTGACTGGTAGAATTGAATCCTAGATGTGCTATGGAAGTAAAGTCCCAGAGTCAACCTCGGCTTCATTAACTCCATGGGTTGAAAAATTGGCAGTCACTACCTTGATTTGGCCTCCCTCTGACTACACAGAGTCCCCCTCTCTAATCAATATTGGTCTCTTCCTTGACATGCACGACCGAGAATCATCCACCTGGACCTATAAAGGTATATTTCACTAGTTTGCAATGTGGCCATACTTATGTCATATCCTGCATTGGAATGGAACTCCCTCATAGTCCAACTTATTCTTAAGATTTTTTCCTCTGGATACGATTTCGAAGTCTTCCAATAGTCCTTCTCTAATGTGAAAAGATACCAATATCTGAGCGATGATCATCTCTCTCGTTTCTAAGAAGGGCATATCTGCATTAATGAAATATCCTAATGCATTCCCTATTCCGTGGAGCTTTTATTTTCTCTAATTTTGTGGAGCTTTTATTTTCCCAAAATTTCATTGGGAGACTATGTAAGCAGACCCATAGAGGGGCTATATTGATACACTCATTTCTTGCATAAAAAAGGGGCATCCAATATTTTAGAACAATTGGTGTGGAGTCTATACTCCATGTCCTTTTTAATTCTCATTCCACCTCGGTTGCATTCTTCAATTTGAAGAAAAACCATCCTTATGCTAAGCTTTGGACCGAGGGAGATGGGAGCCAGAACCAAAGAGGTTGACCACACCCTTTCCACCCACTCACTCAAAAAATTCATGTTGAATCTACACCCCCAATCTATGCCAACCACTATTGTGTCCTCCATTTCCATGACCTGGGGATTTGAGATATCAATACCTAGAACAATATTTATCTCCCCTTACTTTTGACACACTTTTTCTTCCTTCGGCATGGGGAAGATTTCTTTGATGAATCCAAGGTCAATTTCCTAATAGACTATGTCCCTGGACCATTGTCTTCCTTCTCTTTTGATCCGGGCATCGAGTCGTTATCTCCAAGATACATCGTGCATGGGGAGGGTGTAATCACCAAAGAATCAATGAACCTTGGCGTAACTAGTGATCCCCTACCACCTTGTGGGATTGAATGAGGGTTAAGTTCCATATTTGGGGGAGAAAAAACCCCAGATAAATCACCACCAAACAGATCTTTGGTTGATATAAATCCTAGATATGAAGAACCAGATCCCCCAAGAAAAGTTGAACCGTACTCTTGTGGATTTTCCAACCATCTCGAAGGAATCGGGTTGAAAAACTCTTGAGAAATACCAAAAGTGTCGGGACCATGGGTGTCTAACTGTGGCCCAATGGGAATCATGCCTTCAGGATCTGACCTAAACCCTAATCGCGAGCCCAATGGGTTTTTCAGGAAGAAATTTTCGTGCTATGGTGACGAGCTCCACTCCACATATGAGTAACTGAAAGAAGAGGGTCCCCCAACCTCCACTTGTCATTCATTCTCAAGCATGGGATAAACCTATTCTGGTTGGGAAAACGACAAGTTGCCAACTGGCAATTTCCAGATCTGTTGACTCTCCATCGAGTCCAGAGTATAATGTAGTAATTCTTCCACTACATCCATAGTTGAACTGATAGTGAAAGTGTCTCTCTGATTCCTAACAAAAATGGGGAGTGACATCAGTCTTGACCTAAAAACCCCAACCATAATCTATCCCAGAAAGAGCCTTCATATGACGACCTAGGGTTTTCGCAAGTTGTACCAACTAATAGACATACCTGTAAAGAGTGTGTGTTTATGTTGAAGATGTATAATCAAATTTTATTAAATTAATAATTAACTTTTGTTTTTAACATACGTATATACGTAAAAAAACTTTTTGTTAATCATATGCATATGCATAACAATATACGATTATTTATAACATTGATAATTATTGGACTAGGTATTCATTATGCGGGGATGTACATGTGCAGAGGTGTGGACACTTTGCATTGATTCCCATCCATCCCAGCTTCCAAACTTTTTATATTTCTTTCTGCATATGCTAGCATCATATGCTAACATTCCATTGAACACTTCACTTATTTACATTGCTTAGAGCATATGCTAACCTCCCCATTGAACACTTCACTTATTTATTTACCAAGTTTTACTCCATATTGAACACTTTACATTTTTGCTTATTTTTACAGAGTTGTATGCTAAATGTTTTTTCGCCAAACATTTTACATTGCTTCCCACACATGCTAACCTTCCCAATGAATATTTCACTTATTTACTAAGTTTTACTCCACATTGAACAATTTGTTTTTTCTTATTTTTACAAAGTTTTATGCTAATTGTTTTTACTATAGCATAAACAATAATGTTATTTTTCTTTGTTATATGAATTATCTTTTGACAAAGACAATTCATTATCTATGCATCTAGTTATATTAAGTTTCATTGTTCAGCATATATTTTCCACTCAACAACATATATTTCCCAATCGATAAAAATTGTGATGCCATGCAACCCTTGTTAATATTTTAGAATAACTTTTATTGTATATTAGTCATCTAATTGATATATATAACTTGCAAACTATATATATATATATATATATATATATATATATATGATTTCTAAAGCATTAGTTAGTAAAGTAATAATTAAATTAACTTTTGAAAGCATGAGCTATGAGATAAATGAAGTGTCAAGTTCAAACATGTAAATGAAAATTTTGATACACGTTGATAAATTAGAAAATATTGATAGTAATATGCCAAATTGGGAAAAAAATATTATAATATTATTAAATGTAGTTTTCCAGTTTTATCTTTATATCAATGTCACCAAGCAAAAGAATCTATTTTTTATATCATGTTGGAATGTCCATATTCCAAGGATGTATGGAAAGAGGTGGAAAGATTAATTGGGATTGGGAATATTTGGGAAGGGGAAAGTCTTGAAGAGGCCTTTAGAACCTCATGTAACAAAAAAGAGACTTTCAAGATCAAAGAACTTCCACTTAACATAGTTTGTGGTGTATGGCTTGCTAGAAATCAAAAGTTGTTCAAAGATAAAGAGACTCTTCCCCTCAAATGTGTTGTCTAGTCCTTAAATATTTTAAATGATACCCAAAAGTACAAGAAAAATGTATCCCTCATATTCAAGGTGAAGTGTCTATAACTAAGGATATTCCATGGACTTTTTTTTTATGGTGCATTACAAGGGAACCCTCCCAAGGGAGGTTCAGGAGGCATACTATCTTTATCTTTATATCACAATATTTATTTTGAAGTGGTAATTGGTCAAGAAACTAACAATTTTGGTGAATTGATGGCTTTAAAGGTGATCCTAAAACTAGCACAAGAATCTAGTGTAACCCATTTACAAATTTTTAGAGACTCGAAGTTGTTTATCTAATGGATGTGAAAGGAAATTTCTCTCAGAAATTTCACATTAAGGCCCTTGTATGATGAATTTATCAATCTAATGATTTTTTTCTTGTATACATATATGTCTCATATTTATAGGGACAAGTATAGTGTTGCAGATAGGCTCTCAAAAGTGGGAGTTGAGTTGGAACGAGGAACCTGGATTGTTCTTGTTGAATTTAGTGTAGCTGCAAGAGACATTCTCCGGGAGGATGGCATAAGACCCTAGCTGAGAACTAGGGATCCCAACACATTCCTGGGGTTTCTTGGTATGAGACCAAGCAGTGAGAGCCATGGAAAAAGACCCTAGTGAGGGCCCTCGGTATATGACTGGGGTTCTTGGTCTTGGACCAAGGAATAAGTCCATAGATGTGCTCTAGGGCCCCTGGATGTGTTCCAGGGAATACTTGCCCAGTGCTTCGATTGATCCTTGGATGTGTTCCTTGGTGGTTGATATAAGTCCCTAGATGTGTTCTAGGGCCCTTGGATGTGTTCCAGGGAACACTTTCTTAAATCCATGGGTTGATCCTTGGTCCTGTACCTTGGTGGATAAGACCCTAGATGTGTTCTAGGGCCCTCAGATGTGTTCTGAGGAAACCTGGTCTTTGACCAGGTAGATATTGGTGAAATACCAATATGTGTTGACGTGTGATCCTCTTCCTCTCTCCTGAGATGGTCCATGAGACCTAGGAATGCCTATGAAGATGGACATGACCACATTGTTGATGTCCCCTCTTATGTAGTGATGATAAATTTTATAGGTCATTATGAGACTCACGTGGACATGTTTCTTCCATTATGGACCCCCCTTGACTTTGTCTTAAAAGGTTCCCCTTGTTGTCTTGTGTTCCCTCTTGTTTTATGTGATTGGGGTTTTTATAATTTACATTAATATTAATTGACATTTAATTAATATTTATATTAATTAATTGTCAATATTTAATTATTATTAAATTATCCCTAACCCCTCTCCCTAGATATAAAAAGAACCCTACCCTCTATCATTTCAATACATACACTCATACTCACTCTCTCTTTGTTTTGGCTACCTCAGTTACTCTCTCCTTGTGTGGTGTGACCTCTCCTTTTAGTGTATCAGTTTAAGATCTAAGTTGTTTGCTTGGGTTTTGGTGTTGGTCGGGAGCTTCTTCTTCTATCTATTGGTGTATGAAGTGTTGAGGTGCCTCCTTTGGCTGTCAGACTTGTATATCTAAGTTGAGGTGCCTCCTTTGGTTGTCGAATCTATCCTCAAGAGCCATGGACCTGAGTACAGGTGTCGTGGTCCCTTTTTTGAGTTGTCTACTTGTTGTGTGAAGATCGCGGCCTCTCCTCTTGGTTGTCGCATCTTGAGCTGAAGCTCCTGTGGGTGTCCTTCTTTCTATATGGTTCATCTTTGTGCTATATTTTGTTTCTGTGGAGGGTTTTACCTTTTCAGTTGTTGAGGGTATTGTTGTTATCTACTTGGAGGTCATGTTGTTTTCCTTTGTGGTGTTCTTGTTGTTTCAACTTGTGGAAAACATCCTTTGGTGGTCTATACTTTGGAAAAATTGTCCCTCAGTCCATATTGACAGAGATCAAACCCTAGAGGTTTGATCCATGAACCTAAACTAATTTCTGAGCATATTCCATAGGTCTACATCCACACATGTGGCAGGTGCATCTTTCATTGATCAGGAGGTAAGCTAGAGGTTTGTTTTTACACTCATAAATTTTGATTATCTTCATAATTTAATTTAGATCTGTTTATATCATTTCTTACATGTGTTGATCTAGTGAACAGAAATTTAAAAGAATTATTGTTTTTCAATTTTTCCCTAATTCTAACATGGTTTCAGAGCTTAGGGCATGAAAAGAGCTCAAGAAATTGCAGACTTGAGCCTACGTAGATCCACTTCTTAGGGTTTGTTTTGAAGATCAGAAGGAAAACATTTTTATAATCTAATCCAAAACTCAGCATGGCCTCATCTCTAGTCAAAGAAGAATATAGGCTTGAAGGGGCCTCTAAATTCAATGCTTGGAAGTGTAGGATACTCAACATCATAGAAGAGGGTGACTTAGATGAGCTGGTTACCAGTGTAATAGAAGAACCCACTTCAAATACTAGTAGGGAAGCATACAAGAAGAGATGGGCCAAAGCTAAAAGAGTCATTGTTTACTTAGTTAAGGACATCATGATTCCCATCATTGGTCATCTAAGGAATGCCAAAGAATGCTTTGATTCCCTAGAAAATCTCTATGAAAAGAAGGCTCCAACTCAGAAGAGAATATTGAAGAAAAAAATACATACATTAAGGATGGGAAAGGATGAAACCATCGTTTCCTTCTTCTCCAAGATTGCTCAAACCAGATATCAGCTTACAGCAATAGGAGTTGTTGTGTATGATGATGACCTTGTACAAACTGCAGTTGATGGACTCCCTGAGTCATGGGGAATCTTTCTTGCTTCAGTCAACGGAAGAGAAGCTCAACCTAATTTCGAGAGATTATGGCATGATTTCTTAGAATAAGAAGGAACACTCAAAAGTAGAAATGAGCACTCAACTATAAGAGATCATGCCCTTTAAGCTAAATCCAAGAGATGGAAGAATTTTCCTCAAACCAAAGGAAAAGGTAAGAAACCTCAAGGCAAGCTATCTTATCTTCATCCTCATTTATCTAAAGTAATATGCTTTAACTGCCATAAGCTAGGAAATTATGCAAAAGATTGCAGGAACCCTCCCTCTCAACAGAGAAGAAAAGGTAAGTTCCATGCCTCAGTTGCCACTGAAGAAGAAGAGCCTCAATAGGAACCTCAAAGAAGAAGAACCAGGGCTACCACCAAAGAGAAAGAACAACACCAAGAATAGTATCTCATCCTATCCCTCTCTGTAACTATAACCAAGTCGGAGGAGGTTTGGTTAATGGAAAACGGTGCCTTCAAACACATGAAAGGATTCAAACAGAATCTTTCAAACTATCGTGATAAGAAGTTCAATGTAAAGGTAGAATTGAGTGATGATGGTACATATGACATAAAAGGGTTTGGATTTGCTTCATTTCAACTTCAATCAGGTAATGTATTTCATATTGATGAAATTCTTTATGTTCCTGGTCTAAAGAAAAATCTCATCTCGGTTGCAGTGTTAGAAAGCAAAGGATAATCAATAGCCTTCACCAAAGGGAAGGCTCTCATGTGGCCCTCAAATGGAGATTTGAACTCTGCATGACTATCAGAACTCGTGAGAGTGGACTTTACAAAATCACAGGTCAAGTTGTTCAAGGATTAGCTCAAGAGATGATAAAACCATGCGAGCTCTCGCACAGAAGGCTTGGACATCTCAACTACAACATGCTTCCAGGTTTGCAAAAGATGGTAACATGTATGCCAGTGTTTTCATTTGAGCATGATAGTGTTTTTAAATGTTGTGTTCTCGGTAAGAATACAAAGAAATATTATCCTCACAGCAATAGAAAAACTAATGGAATTTTAGATCTTATTCATTCTGATCTTTGTGGACCTATGATTGATCCATCTATGAATGGTTGTCTTTACTATATAATTTTTATTGATGATTGTTCTCGTAAAACTTGGATTTATTTTTTGAAGACTAAAGATGAATCTTTCAGCAGATTTCAAAATTTCAAGAATCTTGTTGAGAATCAGACAGGTAGACAAATCCAGGTTTTCATAACAGACAATGGAAAAGAATTTGACTCCTACAAGTATGGTGAACTCTGTCAGGCTTCTGGAATTAAGAGGGACCTGACTGTGCCTTATAATCCCCGGCATAATGGGGTTGCAGAAAGAAAGAACAGAACGATCTGTGAAGCAGACAAAGCCATGATGTATGATCAGAATTTATCGTTATCTCTTTGGGCCGAAGCTGCAAGTATTGTAGTCTACATTCAGAACAAGTGTCCTCATAAATCCCTTGAAGAGAAAACTCTAGAATAAGTTTTCACCGGTATAAATCCCTCGATTGATCATTTGATAATATTTGGAATTCCAGTCTATATTCATATCCCAAAGGAAAAGAGGACTAAGCTAGAGCCCTCTAGAAAGAAAGGAAATTTTGTGGGATACAGTGAAACCTCAAAGGCTTACAGAATTTATGTCCCATGTCAAAATTTCATTGAGGTCAACAAAGATGTGACTTTTCATGAAGAAGCATCTTTTCGTCGTGCCAGAGAACTTCCATATTATATAGAGTAGGAAGCTCCATCTCCTAAACCTTCAAATTCACCTCTTCCAAATGTACAGAGGAAGGAGACCTCAGAGCCTTCAGTGGATCCCACAAGGGATACTATTGAGTTTCCCTTAGAGAAACCTATTGTTAAAAGGAAACTGACCTGGTGTCGGGAAATTCTAAAAGAAGAAGAAAATCATGCAGCACCTAAAGGCACCTTCAGAGAAAGCAAGAAACTAGATAAGTACTTAGGCCTAATAGCTCAATTGAATCTTTTGATTGACTCAAAACCTTCCACCTTTGAAGAAGCCTCCAAACATCAAGTGTGGAAAGATGCAATGATAGAAGAGTATGATTCAATTCTAAAGAATGATGTATGGGAAATGGTACCAAGACCTCGTGGCAAATCAGTGGTAACCTCCAAATGGCTTTACAAAATAAATCATGCAACGGATGGCAGTGTTGAAAAATTCAAGGCTAGATTTGTGGCTCGTGGCTTCTCTCAGAAAGCAGGAATTGACTATGACAAGATCTTTTCTCATGTTTCCAGAGATACTTCCATCAGGATCATTATCTCTCTTACTGCAATTTTTGGTTGGAAACTTCAAGAGATGGATGTTAAGACTTTTTTTATTAACAGTGAGGTTGAGCAAGAGGTTTATATCAAACAATTTGAACGGTTCGTGATCCATGGAAAAGAATCCCATGTGTGCAAACTCAAGAAAGCCTTATATGGATTGAAGCAAGATCCGAGAGCTTAGTATGGGAGAATTGACATCTTTCTACAGAGTCTTGGGTTCTCCAAGAGTATATCAGATCCCAATATTTATATAAAGATTGTACAGAATCATCATGTTATCTTAGTATTATATGTGGATGATCGGTTTTTCACTGGAGAGGAAAATTCGATAGCTCAGACTAAGAGGGAGATTTCAACGGAATTTGAAATGAAAGACTTGGGTCTTATGCATTATTTTATGGGCTTAGAGGTGTGGAAGAAACCAGGTGAGATCTTCCTCTCACAGAGTAAGTGTGCAGTTGATGTACTCCACAGATTTGGCATGTTGGATTGTAATTCCATGTCCACACCAATGATTTCTAACCTGAATAATTACAAGACCAAGCTACTGGTGTAGATCCGGAAGACTCCACCATATATTGGAAGATCATTGGGTCCTTGATGTATCTTGTACATACCAGACTGGATATTTGTTATGCAGTGAATTCCCTCATTCAATTCATGTGTGAACCGAAGCATATTCATATGGTTGTTGTTAAACATATGGTGGTTGTTGTTCATGGGACTATAGTCTATGGGCTTAGATACACTTCTAGTGGAGGTGTAATGCTTCATGGATATATAGATTCAAATTGGATGGGAAGTGCAGTGGAGAGTACTTCCGGATATTGTTTCAGTTTGGGTTCAGCTATGATCTCCTGGTCCAGCAGGAAACAGGGCTCCATAGCCCAAAGCACTACAGAAGCAAAATACATTGTTGCAAGTGTTGCTAGCAGAGAAGCAGTGTGGCTCAGAAAGCTACTTTCAGACTTGTTCAGTGTTGAGTTGGAACCCACATTCATCCACTGTGATAACCAAAGCTATATAAACCTCTCCGAGAATCTGGTGTTTCATGACAGATTGAAACACATTGATATGAGATACCACTATGTTCGGGACATGGTGCAGAAGAACATTCTCAGTATTCAGTATGTTCCGACGGCAAAACAAACCGTAGATATTTTGACCAAGCCACTATCCTTGACAAAGTTTGTGTACTTTTGAGACAAGCTTGGTGTTGCTGAGAATGCCTCTCTTGTTGAGAGGGAGTGTGGAATTTAGTGCAACTGCAAGATTATGCAATGATTACTTAGTCCCTAGATGTGTTCTATGGCCCCTGGATGTGTTCCAGGGAATCCTTGCCTGGTGCTTGGATTGATCCTTGGATGTGTTCCTTGGTGGTTGATATAAGTCCCTAGATGTGTTCTAGGGCCCCTGGATGTGTTCTAGGGAACCCTTGCTTAAATGCATGGGTTGATCCTTGGTCTTATACCTTGGTGTATAAGACCCTATATGTGTTCTAGGGCCCCCAGATGTGTTATGGGGCAACCTGGTATTTGACCAGGTAGATCTTGGTGAAATACCAAGATGTGTTGATGTGTGATCCTCTTTCTCTCTCTCGGGATGGTCCATGATACCTAGGATTTCCTATGAAGATGGACATGACCACATTGTTGATGTCCCCTCTTATGTAGTGATGATAAAGTTTATAGGTCATTATGAGACTCATGTGGACATGTTTTTCCATTATGGGCCCCCCATTGACTTTGTCCTAAAAGGTTCCCCTTATTTTCTTGTTTTCCCTCTTGTTTTATGTGATTGGGGTTTTTATAATTTGCATTAATATTAATTGACATTTAATTAATATTTATATTAATTAATTGTCAATATTTAATTATTAATATATTAGCCCTAACCCCTCTCCCTAGATATAAAAAGAACCCTACCCTCTAGCATTTCATTACATACACTCACACCCACTCTCTCTTTGTTGTGGCTACCTCAGTTACTCTCTCCTCGTGTGGTGTGGCCTCTCCTTTTGGTGTATCAGTTTCAGATCTGAGTTGTTTGCTTGGGTTTTGGTGTTGGTTGGGCGCTTCTTCTTCTATTTGTTGGTGTATGAAGTTTTGAGGTGCCTCCTTTGGCTGTCGGACTTGTCTATCTAAGCTAAGGTGCCTCCTTTGGCTGTCAAATCTGTCCTCAAGATCCACGGACCTGAGTACAGGTGTCACGACCCCTTTTTTGAGTTGTTTACTTGTGTGTGAAGGTTGTGGCCTCTCATCTTGGTTGTTGTGTGTTGAGCTGAGGCTCCTCTGGGTGTCCTTCTTGTTGTCTGGTTCATATGTGTGTTATATTTTGTTTCTGTGGAAGGTTTTACCTTTTCAATTGTTGAGGGTATTGTTGTTATGTACTTGGAGGTCATGTTGTTTTCCTTTGTGGAGTTCTTGTTGTTTCAACTTGTGGACACCATCCTTTGGTGGTCTATACTTTGGAAAAAAAAATCGCTTGGTCCATATTGACAAAGATCAAACCCTAGAGGTTTGATCCATGAACCTAAACTAATTTCTGAGCATATTTCAAAGGTCTACATCCACACATGTGATAGGTACATCTTTCATTGATCAGGAGGTAAGCTAGAGGTTTGTTTTTACACTCAGAAATTTTGATTATCTTCATAATTTAATTTAGATCTGTTTATATCATTTCTTACATGTGTTGATCTAGTGAACAGAAATTTAAAACCATTATTGTTTTTCAATTTTTCCATAATTCTAACAGTTTTTGTATTCCAAAATGGACATACTACAAAATATAATCATAAACCATAGACTTAACTACAACTATTACAATTTCTATTTCATTTCTTGTATAATGATAAACTTTCATTGATCTCTAGATGAAAGATAAAATACACTTTTTTAAATGGCATTTTGATTTTGTTGAAGAAGCTATTAATGTAACTAAACTAGAAGAATTTGTATTCGTTTTTATAATATGGATCGTACATATGAATGTCATATAAAATTCTTAAAAGAACTTATTAATACCATGAACATCTGCCAATGTATTTTTTTTATATTAATAAAAATATAGATTGTTGTCCTAAAAAGTTATTAAAAAAAATCTACTTTTTTAATTCTAGATTAATTTTACCTACACCAACAACAACAACAAAAAAACGTTAACTAAAAAAATGTTAACTATAGTATTCTAAAATGAATGTATAAAATAAAAGTAAATTTTTACACTATCAAACAACCCTTACATCCAAACATAGGAAATGATAAAAATATAAAATGGAACTCTACAAAGATAACCACTTTTTAGTTGTTACGTCTATTTATTACAAATGTCACTTGACAAAAGGCTCTCATAGAACGACCATTGGAATGTACACTACTCTCCTAACATCTTCAAAGAATTCAACTTGTTACATCACACACACATTATCAAACAAATATTTATGATCATTTCACATTACTCCTTCACTTGACATGTTTTTATGTGTTTGATTGTCTAGTTTTCTTGAATGGGAGTGTGCACTTTCTTGTAGGAGTTTTAATTTTTTAAAGCTATATGCCTTTCTTAATATACCCAACAAATAAGGATTGATATTTTTTGGTTTATCTTCGATTGAATCTTTTTTAGTTTATCTTCTCTCAATATCTATAAGTTGATATAGTAAATCATAAACATCAACTAACATCACCAATCACCTTATCATGTAGAAAATAATAATGTCTCTTCTACCTAGATTGGAATCATAAAATATTTTCATAAAAATTCAATGCATGTTAATTTATTATTTATAAAATACATCGTTATAAATATTCCATAAACTTACAATTTTTAATTAAAATATTTTTAAATTTTCATAAATCTTTAATGCTCACGCACTATTTGTGAAACACGTCACTACATATATTTCATAAACATACCATTTTTCTATTATCTACAATCAAGGTATTTATAAAATTCAAACAAACATTAATTAATTAAATAATATTTTATTTTCATGAATGGAGCTACATCACTTTTCAATATCCGTTTTTAATGGACATTAATAATAATAAAATTTAAAATTATATTTGTTGTTACTAACATGTATCTTTTGCAACAACGGACTTTGGCTCTGAACTAAGCTCGTGAAGGCGCAAACGCTCTGAACTAGGGTTCACCTTTTACACGCTCATGCCAGGCCAGGGCGGAGGGGAGTCGTCGCCCCCTCCCTCCCCGACCTCTTCCTTTCGCAAGCTTGTTGCAGCATGCAGCAAGAAGCTTCCCCCTGGGGAACCCCCGAGCTTCGTGAAAAAACTGGACATTGTTCCTGAGATCGCTCTTCCCCCGGACCAGCCTATGAAGGTCGCGTTGTCTCTTGCAGATCGCGGTCTAGTCGGTCAGTTCATGGGCCTATGGCCCTCAGCCCGAACAACAGACAACTGGATTCAACGGAATTGGAGGCCCCTATTAACAAATAGCGTAACTTGCTACGTGGTTGGGAGGGGTTTTTTCATATTTGAATTTATCTCTCAGGAGGATAGAGATCTAATCTTCAGGAACGGGTCGTATTTCATGGGTACACAAGGTCTCTACCTAAACCATTGGACTCCTAGTTTCGATCCAGCCTCGGAAGTACCAAAAGACGTCCCAGTCTGGGTAAGACTCCCAAACCTTTCAATCCACTGCTGGAACACTTCCTCGCTCCAAGCTATTGGAAATGGCTTGGGACACTACATAGATAAAGCAGACCCAAAAGACCAGTACTCCTGCGCAAGAATCTGTGTGGAGGTGGATCTGGAGGTAGGTCTGCCAGAAGCGGTGAAACTAACGGTAGGTGACTAGTAGCACTTCCAAAAGATGGATTACGAGCAACTCCCCTTCAAATGCAGAGGGTGCCACGAATACGGACACTTCAAGCGAAACTGCCCAAAAAATCCAAGTACAGAGAAAGAAGGGGAAGACAGTTGGTAGCAGGCCAGGAAGGGGAAGTCGAAATCAAAAGGACCAAGAAGTGACAAGCCATCCCAAGCAAAAGAAAGGAATCCAGGAGGCAAAGAAACGGTCAATAGCTTCAATGTCCTGGATCAGGAACCCAGTGGAGAGCCAAGAAAGCCGACCCAGGAAGCCCAAGGAGAAGCAGAAGGAGGCATCCAATCCCCTGGGAACAGGAAAGCTACAGAACTGATAGAGGACGAGATGCCAAACAAATCCCCTCCAAGGATCGGAGCGACCCAAGGCGAAGAGGAAGGGGAAATCTCTTCCGGCAGCGAATCAGAAGGAGCAAGCGAAACCTGGGCCTCTCCAAAGAAACCAGGTCGAGGCCAGAAATCCAAAAAAGTCGAAAGAGATCAGGAAACCTACAAGGATGTTCTAAAAGGCGCCCAACCAACTATCAAGTAGTTGATCAATGGAAGGAAAACAAGGAAGCTCTTCAAAGCCTCCCAAGGAGGCCATTTCCCCCCCCCCCCNCCAAGGTAATCAATGAAGCTAACCTCCTGGAATTGTAGGGGCCTCGGTAGAAAAATGAAAGAAGAAGCTCTCAAAGATATTATTAAAACCTCAGCAGCGGATATCCTACTCCTCCAGGAGACCAAGATGAGTCAACAAGACTCGCTCAAAGCTTCAAGAAATGCATGGAAAAACAGTCAAGGAATAGCTGAAAATGCCAGGGGCGCGTCAGGCGATCTCTACACGCTCTGGAACACCACCAAAATAGAACTGCTCAACTCAGACACTCGCATGCACTGGATCCACACTTCGCTCCTCCATAAAGGCTCCGGTGTTCAGGTAAATCTCATTAATATTTACGTTCCGCAACACATAGAAGAAAAAAGGATCTGCTGGGAAACCCTCCAAGACTTTCTTCAAAAAAACGAGCTAGATAACATCATCTTAGGCGGAGATTTAAATGTAACCCTAATCCAAGAGGAAAAGAGAGGCGGCTCTATAGTCAGAGATCCAGCCAGAGAATGGGTGGAGGATATTATTACAGCCTAGGAGCTAATAGATATAAAACCGATCAAGGGGCACTACACTTGATCCAACAAGAGGTTAGGTCCGGGACATATAGCTACCAGGTTGGACAGATTCCTTTTCCAAAGCTCTTACCTAACCCTGGGGTTTGATGCAGTAGCAGAAATCCTACCCCACGGCGCCTCAGACCACAAGCCTATCCGGCTAGAATTTAAATCAGAGCACGGGAAGGGACCCATCCCCTTCAGGTTCAATCCGGCCTGGATTCAAGAACAAGACTTTCTTAAAATAGTATCCAGCACGTGGACAGGCAAAGTCATCGGGTCTGCCTCCTATGTATGGGAAGAGAAGCTACAGAGGTTAAAAGTCACCTTAAAAGCCTGGGCAAGAAGCCGCCCTGACCCAACCTCCTCACGCAGAGAGGCCCAAAAACTCCTTGAGATTCATCAGCTAGAGCTGGAACGCAAAGAAATCACCCAAGAAGACGTACAGCAAGAAGCCCTTCTTCAAAGCCAATGGTTCAAAGCATGCAGGGAGGGAGAGAGTTACTGGAGGCAGAAATCAAGAAGCCTTTGGCTGAAGAAAGGAGACAAAAATACAAGTTACTTCCATAAGCAAGCAGAGGCTAGGAAACATTTTAAGGCAGTCACAGAAATCCAAGTTCAAGACACATTAATCTCAGACCCAGAAGGTATCAAGCAAGCAGCTTTCGAAACTTTCTCAGCT
>SNQJ01S0010439.1:827-14268 GCA_010110895.2 Picea sitchensis
ATCTTCCTCCTATTCTCCGTAGTCCACCCACCCCAATCCTTTTTGTGACAAGTTTGAAGATCGAACCGAGCTCTTGAATACTCTAAGTAATACTAAAAAAGACCCGCAGGATATCAAATTGTCTATGCTCAACACACAGAACAAGGATACCGATCACTGGAGGAGAGTGGACACCCTGATGGATTTTCTTCAATATATTTGACAGGCCATGGATGACCACAACAAAGGAAAAGCACAGGTGAGACAGGTTTACGCCACGCCGCAGCTAGGACCAAGTTTCTAATGTTTTCTAATGCTTTCTATTTCTCATCTCAACACCACTCGCTTTGTTTTTTTTACACTACTAATATTTTGGCCCTATGTGGCCTTGTAGCATAGCTTACCTTCTTTTGCATGAGACTTGGCAACAGTGGTTTCCAATATGGGCATTGTTGCCACCTTTGAACTTGGACACTTGGCAACGGTGGTTTCCCACAAGGGCACCACTGCCATGTAGGTAATTGTATCACAAAGAGCTGTATTGTTTGACAGGAATTAATACAAATAGTAATTTACAAAAAAAAAAATTATGGAAAATGAATTATAATCTAAGATACATATAATATCTATAATAGAAAACAATAAATGTTATAATATCAAAAGATACCAAACTAAGAGTGGTATGAACATTACAATCTATGTTACCTAATGTTTATTGCTTCCAATGATTTTTTTATTTTTTTTGTAAATAAAAAGAAGGTCCTTGTATTAATATAGATTGTTATTTGTACAATGTAAAGTTTTAGCCACCTATTCTTCCACAAAAGGGAAACTAGAACAACTGGCCTCCATTAAGACTTAGAGTTTAACGCATCATTGCATGAGCTAAAATTGTATGAACAAAATTGACTGAACAAAATTGTATGGAAAAACTGTATAAACAAAATTGTATAGACAATATGGAATTGGTCACTATGACCATCTAGTCTACACTAGGAGCAATAAAAAAATGTTAACCTACAACGAGAGAAAACAAAGAACAAAAACCTGGAGGCTTTTTCCCAAAGGCGAGATCGAGTGACCATGGATGCTGTAGACAAGGGTGTACTTCTGGCCACATGTTGGGAATCGGATTTGCGTAGGAGCGTCTACTAATGCATCAAATAGAATTTCAAGTCTTTGACCGAGGATGCATTGTGAGTGCAGCTTATCATCTTGATTTTTGTAAATGTCAAAATTAGAGGTGTTCCCCCGGGAGTTGATTTGCACAGAGGATAGGTTCCTCCACTTCCTTTTCCTTGATAGCAATCGTCGTGTACTCCTGCACCTTCCAACATGGGGGGATTTCCTCCACCATCATGCTTCTACCGTCGCCATACACCAGGTCTTGTGGATTTATGAGTGTGCTCGACCGGTGGTGGTGCTTCCTGTTTAATCGGGAAAAGGCCATGGGTGGAGTGAGGGGGGGATGGAGGAGGCTCTGACGACCCCTGGCTGTTGTGCCTGGGGCCAGATAAGCGAGAAGAAATGAGAGATATTTGGGATGGGGAAAGTCTGTTTCACCTGGAGAGGGAATTGTAATACAATGCGCCTCTCCTTGACTCCCCCCTTTCTCTTGGCATGATGGAAATAATGCAGAGGAGGGAGGAGGGGAGGTTGGAAAGCGCTCAGGAGAGATGGAAAGAGCCGAAGAGGAGGTGAAAAATCAAAGGGAAATGCAGAGAAATATCATGTAAGGGTCAAAGGACAGAAGCTGAGTAATGTAAGGGTAAGGAGAGAAATCACAAAGCAAACGCAGTTGTAGAGGGCAAAGGTGAGAAAATGCTTGGAGGAGCCAAGGAGCAGGAGAAATGTAGAGGGAGAATGAATAAGTTCACCAGGGCAATTTCTCTCTTAATACACCATGAATTGATGGATAGGCTAGCCATGAGAGCCGAGGTTACGACTACCCTAGGCCTGGTATGTCTAGTCTGGCTTGCGTGAGGGGTCATTAACCTTTCAAGGTTTTCTAGGCGCATTACCGTTACTGTCTACGAGGCATGATCCATTCTGGAGTTATGAGCGAGGGACTGGAGGTGAGGGTTAATAATGCCCCTAGCCAGCCCATTCCAACTATCCTATGACACTGACCAGGTGGCACCCCATTCGGGGATTTCCAATGAAATTATATCGTAATAAATGTTTTTTGTTTTTAGTGAAACTATATACATATAAATGGAATGTTTCAATAATATAAATATGGTTTTAATTTATATAATAAAGTGATAAAAATATTTAAAAATTGGAAAAATATAAATACAATAAAATTTGGACAAATTCAATATCTAGAAATATTTATAAATATTTTTTTATGTAACTAATTTATGTTTTATGAATTAATTTTTATTGAGTTATGGATAATAAGTAAGAGGTTTTGGAGTAAAGTTTTAAATTGGGCTACTTTTGAGCATGTAAGTTTTATTAGATGTTTAATTGTTTCCAAGCTATAAAGTTTAATAAAACCTCATGTGTATTTCCCTCATTTCTAAGATGTTATGAGTTTAAGTATTTATTCTACAAGTACACCTCCATTTCTACTTAAAGCTATTATCTTAACATGTCACTTAAAAGAATTGAAGTTTACTTCTTATGATGTCAACATGTCACTTAAGAGAATTGACGTTTACTCCTTATGATCTTAAGATGTCACTTACTAGAACTCCAGTGGGAAGGATAATAAGGGAAGGATAACAATCATTCTTCCCAAGCAATCACCATATTAAAAATAAAATAAGATTTGAACACTTGTTTAAATATTTTGAAAATATATTTCCAAAAAAAGTTATAATTTATTCAAACTTCTATCTATTTAATTTCATATATCTTAAATTACATAAAGAATATTAAAAATAAAGAACAATGTTAAATTATGTGAAATTTAAGAATATACTTATTTTATTTTGTTAAATTATGTGAAATTTAAGAATATACTTATTTTATTTTATGTATATTAAGAATACACTTTTTCTTTTTTATTCTCTTCATTTTCATAATTCAAACCTAGAGTTTAAAAAAGGATTTGATGTTTTTTTTATATGAACTTAGTTTTCAAATCATTTAGAAGTTCATATAAAAATTGAACCTATCACTATGAGGAGTTTGTACATTTTGTATTTTACTATAATTCAATTTAATAATGGTGTGAAATTATAATTACTTCAGATAAATACATTTGCTGAAAATGGTCTGAATTAATGAGTTTTTAATTATGAATAGATTTTCAATGGATAGGATTTAATATACAAAGAATATTCTTGATTGTGTTAACAATTCAAAAACTAACATTTAACCAATTAACTTTCTGGCATTCAAAATAAGACAGTTAATCATTATAGAAGGTCATTTATTAATACCAATAATTTTTATGCAGAGAATACCCGTTCAGATTAATGACGCAGCCATTTTCAAGGTTTTTACTACTTGTGGGTTTCCTGTAGAGGCTATTTATAGAATTTTTTAAATTGGTGTGCGTTTGCTATTTATAGATTTTTTTAAATTGGTGTGCGTTTGTTGGAGTTGACGTTATTTACTAACCCACAACTCCGTTACGATGACGTGGCCATTTTCAAGATTTTTTTAGGGTTTGCTTGAGCGACGTTTATAGTTTTTTTTAATTGAGTGTGGGTTTATTAGAGTTTGCTTAACTGTCGATCACGTTTCTGATCCCACATTGCCATATCAATATATTCTTAGGGTTTTTTTATTGCTTGTGCGCGTTACTCGAGTTTTTTGAAAGTGCCTAACAGGTTCTTTATCGAAGATCATTGAAACGTTTTCGATTCCTCATTGGAACGTTTCCGATTCCACATTACCTTTTGTATTATTGATACGTTATTGAGATAGATGGATACGGCATTTCTGGAATTCGGCCTGCCCAAGGATTGAAATTTAAGGTAGTCAGGGTAAGATTAACGCAGCCTTAGAGGCCATCATAAGATAGATGGATAGGTGCATTCTGGAATTCAACCAGACCAAGGATTGAAACTCAAACTCAAGATCTGTCAGGGTAAGATTTTTTCTGTTTCTATCTATTCATTTTGATTCTTCAGTTTCTATCCATTCATTCTTAATCTGTGCTATGACTTCCTATGTCTGCACATCATCAATTAATCAGTGATGAAAGTTGTGTTAAGGAAAGAAATTAATATATCCAAATAAAATTAAAGGATAATGATCTAAATCAACCTTGCATTGGCATTCATACTGGTCATTACCATCCATCAAAATGGATTTCTCAAGAACACAAAATGCTGCATAAGAAGACAAAGAAAATGTACAAACCTCCTTGGATAGTGTGCTGCATACTATCTCACTGATTAAGATTTTATTTATGTTCGAGTCTTGATCTTTGCTTGAGGGTGTGGTCGGTTTGTAAGATACAATATCAAGATATACGGAGTGAAAACTTTGAAGATTCTATTTGATGAAAGATGTGGTCACAATAAATTAAAAATTGTGATTTGACCAAAGATATTTGTTCATCATTGAAATAAATAGGTGATTAAAATGATTAACCTAACAGTAACTGTTTCTACTATATTTAGATATTTTACTTACTTTAATTTATAGGTTTTTTTTTTATTGTATTATTTTCACAGGATTTTAGGTTTTTTTACTGTGTTCTTTTTACAGCATTTGGTTATGTGGATGACTGAGTCGTTCATATCCACTCCACCGTTTTACCACCTGTGCATGTCGTTTTTACGTGCTCGCTTATTCCTTCAGACACCTGTCAGTGAGATTTATGTTTAAAAAAATTAAGTTGAAAAAAAGTAAGAAAAAAAATCTAAACATTAAAAGATAGTATAAAAATATTTTACAGAAAAAATCTTAAAAAAAAAAATAACAATATAACATGGATATCAATTACAGTGTAGAAATATTGAAATAATCAATCTATTTTTTTCTCCCCATTCATTGAATAATCCAATCGAATAGTCCAATTATTACTTTAACCACGACTTTTTTTAATAATACGCATATCAAACAAATAATATTCTTTTGAACCCACGTACATGCATCCTAACGAATTTATGCATAGTTTTATACATAGTTTTCCAGTTTGGTTGATGTCTAACGCACATTCTCTGCACAGAGGGTTCCATCTCTGACGACGTACAATTCCGATTTGAAGTCGGACAGAGTAACGCATCAACGAGAAACTGGATCTGCTGCGGCTGACGTACTACTCGGCTGGCCATGCTGAATCTGCTGATTACTATTATTCACAGTTTCTTGTTGATCATCATGTATTTCTGTTGATAATTGGTGTGTTGTAGCACTACCAATGGCTACGGGAATCCGCCTTTATGCGTTGCTTTATTTTCAATGGCACTACCGGGAAATCGGCATTACGAGTGGCTGATGATGGTGGAGGCAGGTTTATTAGTACACAGGCCCAACAACAACCCCGTAAGACAGAGGCCGGTATTACTGTTGGAGATCATAATTTGAAAATCAGGGGAGGAGCATTAAAAAAATACAGAGGCGTGTCGCCTAGGAGTGGCAAGTGGAATGCCCGGGTTTGTAATGGAAGGAATGATGACCGAACCAGAATCTGGATCCGTCTTGGAACGTTTCCCATCGCAGAAATTGCTGCAATTGCGTTCGACATAACCGTCTTTCACTTGAGGGGAAAGTCATCCTTGAACTTTCCGCATTATGTTTCTCACATCAAAAAAATACTAGAAGACTGCTCTCCTTCGGAAACTGTCCACAACAACAGGTGTGTAGCGTGGAACCCTCCAGAATTCCGGGGTAGATCTGGATAGTTCATCACAGGAAGACACATGGCAGCAGATAGGGAGATGAAGCCCCGAAGGAATCCTATGGGTTGATCTATGAGGGGACATGTGGAGGGTGGATATCAGGTCCTCTTGCTTGACATTTCGGCGTTGGGAGATATAAAGTGTTGTGTCCTTTGACACCAATGAAAGTTGATCTGGACCGTTCATTGATGAGACCATGGTGGAGCGTCATCTAAGGTTTGGGAAAATTAACTTTTCGGTGATCCACGTGATTTGTAGAAAGGGCATTGTGAAGAATCCACCAAATCCTAGAACTATAATCACATGTTGATTCGTGGAGAGAGGAGAGTCATCCGATCTGCCTTTTCGGGGATCGACACTTTGCGAAAACTGTGTGTATTAGATGCCTTCGGAAATTGCCGAACGTCGAAGCCCGAATTAGTGCCTTTTAGCTTGGCGTTCGGTCACAACCCTTGGTCATATGTTATTGCTTCCCGAGAAAAGGGGTTGAAGGTTGGTTTTGAATATTTAAAGGAATAACAAGTTGGAGAAATCGATAGGAAAGTTGAGGATCTGTGAACATTAGCATGGGTTTAACAGACCTGAAGAGTTGATTCAGCTCCTGATTTGAACGATCCCAGGAGGTCGATCAGACCCTAGTTGAGAGAGGGGATCTGCATCAGATCGATATGTTCACTTTTGACATGGAAGCATAGTCTCTCAAGGAAAAACATCTCATCATTCCTTCCAACCATGCCTCAACAAGTTCACTTGCACGTCCCTAGAGTTTGATTTTTTGTAGTTCTCTAGTGATGTCCCCTGGTGGAGGCCCTCTCTTTGAGTCCCTTGACTCTTCAGGGTCACCCACTCTAGATGGTGGGGGTTCCACTTCAACATCTTTTGACGGAAGTCCCTTTAATGTCTCATTAATATCCTCCGAGGAGCACAAAATGAGAGCTAGCTCAGGAAATGGTGGTTGCGATACTAGCATCGATGGCCCTTGCAATGATGTCCACCAACCTCTATTTCCTTGAGTCCTCACCATATTGAATAACTAGATAAACACCAAACCAAGTGCTTATTAGAAGGGTTTAAGGCATTCAAATTTTTACTTAAACTTGTTGAGGTAGGGTTAGGCGTAGTTTTGTTTTTACTTGTCTGTAAACAAACATTACTCCCATAAGGTAAGTGTCTAAGGGTTGTGTTTAAAAGCCTCTAAGCTGGTACCAATAATATTTTTCTCTCGGTTTCAAATATTGTTGTTTCACTAAGTCAAATCCAATGTAATAATTCCCAACAATTCCAATGTTGTTAAACATTATAAAGAGTGAAAATACAATCATGAAAGACTTAAAAAAATAATTCTCGAGCACGTTTTCTTGATTATTTTTTTTGGTCATATTCTTCAGAGATTTGTTGAAAATATAGCGTTCCATTGTTTGGTGTTTCATTGCAATGACCTTCTATCACAATATAAAATTTATTATATATTGAAAATATTAAGTTATGAGTAATTCAAAGATAGATGAAGTTGTGCTAATTATAACTTTGAAATCTTGAAAATAAAATAGGGGAAATAAATATGACTATTGTAGAATATCATGACTCATATTAAATCGATTGTAAGTTTGTCTCTCTTTATCAAGTTTATGTTCCTGGGAAGCAGACCACTTTTGTTAGTGATACTATATAATGACAACTTATGTGGGCGAGATTAAAAATCTATCTCATTGTGAGTGAGATTTATTTATTTTCCCCAAAAAACTATCTTGAGGTGATATGATGGATATATTAGTATCATGTTGTTTTAATTAATTCTTTTTGTGTAATGACATAGATGAACATATAATGTGTAATATTTATGTATGTTATTGTCGCATATCGATTGTTCTAAATATTGAAAAAAAAAAAATCCACTGTTGTACTCACTTACTTGATGTCATAATGGAGGGGTTGTTACATATGGTATTAGAGCAGGTTCAAACCTGCAACATTGGATTGTTACACCTTCCACTGTTTTAAATTTAAATGATTAAAGATATATCCCTAATTTAATATTGTATTTTTCCATACAGGTAATCATGGTTAGAGGACGTAGGGGAAATAGATGACGTGGTGTTGGAAGAAGAGGTGTGACACCTTCGATAGTATCCACACCATAGGATATGAGAAAAGTGTTAAGGAGGAGTAGGTTGTTGTGGGAGATGTGGTAGGTATGATGAGATCCTTCCCAAGTATTTCAGAGGCGTTGATCAACTTCCTGGATCGGGACGAGGGATGAGCATCATTGCCCAATGAGGGTTCACAATATGCTTTAGATGGTAGTAGAAGTATACATAGAGAACTCAAAAAAATGAAGTTTCCGAAGTTTTTGGGTTCCACGAATGGCTTAGTAGTCAACACATGGTTGGAGTACATGGTGATGTGCTTCACACTTTGTGATTACACCTCCAACATGAAGGTACGAATGACAATATTGAAACTAAAAGGGAGTGATCTACTTTGGTGGAAGACACTCTTACCTTAACTAAACATGGTTGTTGAATACATGTCATGGGAATTGGTCGAGTAATGATTTGGGGAGAGGTATTTGTTGGATGAATTCATTGAAAAAAAACTTAATGAGTTCAACTCCTTATGATAAGGTAGTCTACGGTTTCAAAGTATGCAGTGAGGTTCATGGATCTATTGAGGTATTCTCCACATATGAACATAGAGAAATTGAAGGTCAATAAATTTATGTTTGGTATTAACTTCAACATTCATCATAAATTGAGGATCCTAATGCCTCAAACACTACACGATTCAGTTCATAGATGAGAAAAAACTAAACTGTAACATACCCATCATCTGACAGGCCAGGCTATGCCACTTAAATAGGTTGCAAACCACTGAACCACCCGCAGGTAGGGCATGCTACACTCCCAAGAATCAATTCTCTGAATAGATCTCGAATTCTAACATCATTTATTCCTTAAAAGAATAAAAGAACATCATGCATAAATCAAGATCCATGCTACAACATAAAATAAATAAACAATGTGCCATGCATAGAAAATAGCTAGGAGACAAACACATTATAAATACATATCTTAGAGATAATTAAATACATAGTGGAGTAAACATTATAGAGAAAACACATAGAGAACTTATATTTTCAAGTAAACATTCACCAAGTGGTTGCAGACCAAGGACTTTCCTCCCAACCATAGACATTGTTGTTTCTTTACTCTCAACAGAAGGTCACCCTCGATCTAGGGATATGAATCCACAAGGATGGTTCCTAGGTCAATTCTAAACACACAATAGTTGGATAACTAGCTCTCAAGTTTCACAAACTCCCAGCTAGTCTGAAATTCCATTTCTCTTTCCCTCTTATCCTGCAGAACCCAAAGAAATGAACACATTTCTCTGTTATGTACTCCCTAAGGTTGTTCCATTTCCCTATAGGGCTCCAATGCTACTGGTCAGGATATATACCTACTCAAAACTCCAAGGATTCTGAGTTGTTGATAGTTCTATCCGAACTGTCATCAATCTCATAACTAACAAGCCTCTCAACACTCAAGCTATCACAAACATTTGAACACTCACAACAATCAAAACTACAAAAAAACTCTTCTACCCAGCCTGCACAACCCCAAGAGAATGGACCCCCTTCTCTGCCACATAGTCCCTTAGCTTTTCGATATCCTTCCAAAGCTCTAGTTCTTCTCGTTAAGAATCTACCTACTAGGACTCTCACGACTCACATCTATGAAATTTTTTATCCGAACTTCGATCAAGCTCATGCACACAGGAATCCATTCCCTTTTGTAATGATCGGTAATTATTACAACCATTCATCAATGTCTCTCCTCTTCCTGCCATTTGTTTCCATGATCATCCCAAGAGCATACTAACTAGCAATAGTGAGTGAAGAGGAAAAAAAAACAAGGGAACAATAAAGTTCCCAAAACATGCCCCAAGGGATGTTTATATAATCACAAGAACAAAGAACCATATGGCCTTCCCAAAGAACCCCATGTAACCACTTTTTTCCATACAATCAATTATGGTAAAATGCAAATAATAATAATAAGATATATCCCCTCTAGCCCCCTCTTTCGTGAAATCATAGCCCCCTGTCTCTTTTTTCCTTGTCTTTCTTGCATCCAACGGTGTATTTTATTAATGTATATGAAGTATTAAATTTCCTAGGCACTCTGGCCCCTTTTCTAAGTCACCAGCCTAAGTCACAATTACATAATACATTATGGTGCATAAGGGTTAAAATTGGGATGTTACATCCCCCTCCCCTTATTTCGGCATTGTCCTCAGTGAAAAACACCATTCCAATGTTATTAACATTACAAATATAACTTCTCTTTTTCCTTAATCCACACAGACATTCCAACAAACTCTTATATACATAGGTACTATGGCCTAAAATTAAACATGTATACATAGGTATTCCAACCCAAAACATGTATAATGATCTTCAAAATTTGTATTTCTGGCATCAGTTCCAACCAGTAATCTCTCATTCCCTCTAATCCTCGTACAACCCAAAGAAATGAACCCCTTTATCTTCCATGCAATCCCTCAAGCTATTTCACTTCTCTATAAATCTCTAGTGCACTCGGTTAGGATGTTTCAGAGTTGTGACTTCAAGAATTCTAGCTACAACAAGTACACTATACTTTCTTCAATCCATGCCTTCATCATTGAGCTCAATTTCGTTTTGGTTTTCTTTTTCATGATCATCCAACTTCAATAGCCATCATCTCGTGTGTATTATGAAAAAGAGTCATCATGGGATATTGTTATAATAATTTCAATCATAAATTTCAAATATGTTTTATACAGGAATTTTTTTTTTTCCAAGCATGACACTTTTGCTCATAATGTTTGGCTTCTACAACTGTAGATATAATTCTTCCATATAGCTTACACCATGCCATATCCAAGACCATCCTACCTGCAATTTATTCAATTTACATTCAATGAAAACAATTCGTGAGTAATTTATTAAATTATAATTCCCAAAACTGTTTCATATAGAGAAAACAAAACTTTCAGACATGAGCTTCTGCTCATAATAATTTGCCCCTTGCATCAATAGGCACTGGTCTTCTTTATGGACTTGCAACACCACCATATTCAAGACCCTTTCTTCCCACAATTTCAACATTCCTTAGCAAAACAAAATGTCAATATCTAAGGTACAAGCTATATATATATATATTAATTGTTAACATTTTTTCTTACCTCAAAAATGTTAACAAGCCATTCTCAAGTAGAAATAATAGATCTAAGGAAATCCTAGATTTAATACATTCAAATGTTTGTGGTTCGATGCCAGTTAAATCTCTAAGAGGTTCTCTTTATTATGTAACCTTCATAGATGATTACTCAAGAAAGACTTTGTTATATCTCTTGAAGACAATGGATGAAGTTTTCATCAAGTTTCAAGAATTCAAATAAGAAATAGAAAACCTCAAAAGAAATAAAATCAAGACTTTGAGAACAGATAATGGAGGAGAATAAACATCCAAGGAATTTGCTTCCTTTTTCAAATCAATAGGGATTATGAGGGATCTAACCATCCCTCATAATCCTCAACAAAATGGTGTAGTAAAAAGGAATAATAGATCCATTGAGGAAACCGTGAAGGCATTAATGAATGATCAAGATTTATCCATGCATTTATGGGGAGAAGTAGCCATGAAAACTATATATGTTCAGAACAAAAGTTTCCATCGCATATTGAAGGATATGACTCTAGAAGAAGCCTTCTCAGGAAATAAATACAATGTGGAACACTTAAGAATATTTGGGTTACATGTTTACAATCATATCCCCAAGGATAAAAGAAAAAAACTAGAACCCTCATGAAAAAAGGGCATATTTGTTGGATATAGTAAATCATCCAAAGCATACAAAATCTATATTCCATAATAAAATAAGATTGAAGTCAGCAGAGATGTAACCTTCAATGTGAAGATGGCCTTCAATAAATATATAGAAGAATCCATGGAAGAGGAAGAATATGAAGAGCCCAAAGAAGAAAACACCTGTCTTCCAGAAAGTCAAAATGAAGAACCAAAACAACTTAATCATCCTATGAAGCCATGTGAACCTATTGAATGATTCATTGTCCTCAAAACTATAAAATGTCCAACTTGGATTGAAGCTACTCTACAAGAAGCAAAAAAACTCAAATCCCCAAGTAGCACCTTAAGAGAAAGTAAAAATACTCAAAAGATTCTCCAACTAAGCAACATGTATGACAAAACTTATAAATTAAGAACCACCACATTTGAGGATGCAACTCAGAAGAAAAAGTGGAAAGAAGCCATGACGGAATAATACCAATCTATCATGAAAAAAAATGTATGGGAAATCATGCCTAGACCCCAGGAAAAATCAGTAGTAACTTCAAAATGGGTCTATAAGATCAAACACGTAGTAGATAGAAGCATGGTTGAATACACGGAAAGGTTCGTAGCTAGAGGGTTCTCCTAGAAGGAGGGAGAAGATTACGACAAAACCTTAGCTCCTATTACCATATATACCTCTATTAGAACTAATATGTCTCTTGTTGCTTCCATGGGATATAGTCTACATTCGATGGATGTAAAGATAACTTTTCACAATGGAGCAATTGAAGATGTATACATTGAAAAAACTCAAGGTTTTGAAGTAGATTCTAGAGACACTCATGTTTGCATATTAAAGAAATCCTTGTATTGACTCAAGCAAGCTCCAAGAGCTTGGTATGATAGAATTGATAGTTACTTAGTAAGACTTGGTTTCTCTAAGGGTCATGGAGATCCAAATCTCTACTACTAACTTATGAACAATGCACCTTTGATTGTATTATTGTATGTCGATTACGTATTCTTCACAGGTGCAGAGTCTCTCATCACCCAGTTTAAAAAGGAATTTAATTCTGAGTTCAATATGAAAGATCTTGGTCTCATGCACTATTACTTCAGACTAGAAGTATGGCAGAAGCATGGTGAAGTCTTCCTTTGACAAGGAAAGTATGCAGTGAAGATTATTTAGAAATTTGGAATGATGGATTGCAAATACATGCCCACTCCTATGACCACAGACATAAGAAAAGTAAGAGACTCAGATTGTGATCCAGTAGACTTGGCCCTGTGACGAAAATTGATTGGACTGTTGATGTATCTAGTGAATACTCGACCAGATATTTGCTTTGCTGTAAAAAACTTAAGCCAGTTCGAGGTGGAAGCTAGACATGAGCATTGGATAGATGCAAATCATGTTCCATGTCGACGCGTGTTTCTCCCTAGTATGGTATTTGTATTTCCAAAGAACTTTCCACCACCAACATGCGTGCCTACCAAAGACTAAAGTGGAAAAAACTTTGTATTTGTTCATCCTCTTTTTCATTGATGAAAACACTTCATTTTCTATGATTGTTGTGTAGGGTCCCACTTCATAGCATATTCCTCATTGAGGTCTAGGTCTTTCCAAATGAATCATTATTGTTTTGTAGAATTCATAGATTATCGTATTACAAATAAATTTGAAAATAAACATAAATATTGTAAGAATTCCTTGACTTCCAAGTCTCTCCAAAATAAGTCATTCTTGTGTGATTTTTGTGGGCATTTAATAACTTATCTTGTTACAAATAAATTTGAAAATAAACATAAATATAA
>SNQJ01S0010439.1:14278-33176 GCA_010110895.2 Picea sitchensis
AAAACATATATTATAAAAATTAAATATTAACTCATACAATATGGAATGAAAATTATAAACTAAGATATACGTTTAAATATTAACTCGTATAATATGATATTACCTCGTACAATATGGAATAAAAATTATAAACTAAGATACACGTAACGTAATAAAGAAAACTCTAAAATTTAAAAAGTATATTATAAATATTAACGATTAATCCATACAATATGGAAAGAGAATTATAAACTAAGATACACATAATATAATATAATATTTTTAATAGTAAATAAAAAAACATATAATATCATAATATCAAAAGATACCAAACTAAGAGTGGTATGAACATTACAATTATAAACTAAGATACATATAATAGTTATAATAGCAAAAAAATAAAACATATAATATTAAAAGATATCAACATTACAATTTAAGTTTCCTAATGTTTATTGTTTCTAATGAAATTATATCTTAATAAATATTTATTATTCCCTGTAAAAGTATATGCATATAAAAGGAATGTTTCAATAATATAAGTATATAAAAGGAATGTTTCAATAATATAAGTATGGTTTTAATTTATATAATAAAGTAATAAAAATAACTAAAAATTGGAAAAAATTTAAATACAATAAAATTTGGACAAATTTTATATCTAAAAATATGTATAAATAATCTTTTATGTAGTTAATTTAAGTTTGATGAATTAATTTTTATTGAGTTATGGTTAATAAGTAAGGTTTTGGAGTAAAATTTTAAACTAACTACGTTTGAGTATGTAAGTTTTATTAGATGTTTCATTGTTTCCAAGCTATAAAGTTCCATGAAACATCATGTGTATGTTCCATGAAACCTCATGAGTTGAAGTATTTATCCTACAAGTACATCTCCTCATTTCTACTTGAAGCTATTATAACAATATATTTGTTATGATCTCAACATGCTACTTAGAAGAATTGAAGTTTACTCCTTATGGTCTCAAGATGTCACTTACCAAAATTAAACTCCACTACTAAGGATAATAAGGGAAGGATAACGATCATTCTTCCCAACCACCATGATAAATCCAATTGAAGCCCTATTGACTAATTTCAATAAATATCTCTATAAAATGAACCTATAATAATTTATGCAACCATTATTAAAATAAGATCACCTTCAAAATAGGATTTGCTAAGTTATTTAAATAATTTTTAAATATATTTCCAAAAAATATTAGAATTTATTTTAACTTTTATCTATTTAAATCAAATTACATTTCATATATCCTAAATTACATAAATAATATTAAAAATAAAATAGGATTTGAAAACTTGTTTAAATATTTTTTAAATATATTTCCAAAAAAAATTATAATTTATTCTAATCTATTTAATTTCATATATCTTAAATTACATAAAGAATATTAAAAATAAAGAACAATGTTAAATTATGTGAAATTTAGGAAAACATATATATTATGATAGAAGTTTAAGTTCATTCTATATGTTATAGGAACTAGCATAACCACATTATAAAAGTGGTTGACATCATTTTCCACCTTTCCATAAAACTTGAAATAATATCAAATCTAAGTTTACAGTGGTAAATTTTATCTCTATCCCTTTTCTAATCCAAATCAAATGATATAGATGAGGGTAATCATTCATTTTTAAACTAAACTTATATTCCATTCAATCCTAAACTACTCCCTAATAAAATTATATTGATTAAAACCAACATTTTCCAAATAATAATAAAGTTTAACTTAGGCTTTCATGACAGTGAAATTTTATTTCTATTGAGTCTTAATCTTTGCTTGAGATTTCAAGAGGTTGAATTCCATTCTATCTTGCTATTTCACAGTGATTCTATATTTAATATCAGCAGTATGAAAAATTTAATTCAATTTTATATATATGAATTGATTTACTAAACACTCATTTTTATAAATAAATAAAAAAAAAAAACAGAAAAAACAAACTATATAAATAAACTATACATGATACAATAAGTTGTATTACATTCTAGTTATATCCAACATAACTGGAAGATTTTACATTGTAGTTATATCCAACAGAACTCTGGAAAATTTTACATTGTAGTTATATCCAACAGAACTCAACAGAACTCTAGGATCAAATTTTATAAAAAAAAAACTCATAAATAATAGTGTCTAACAATAATAACCTGGAACAAAAATATCCATATCATTTTAATAACAGCTCCAAACCAGAAATAAATTAAGTATTATGGAAGTTTTAGAATGACAATATCTAATTATACTCAACTTACAAGCCACCCTCCTACAGGGTTCATATAAATCTGTGAATTTCTTGAACGTTTTCCCTTTTTAGTTTATTTACGTATGTCAGACTGCTTATGCAACGATTCTACACTTTCTTTTCTTTTTTGATTCTCTTCATTTTCATACTGCAAGACTAGAGTTCATATAAATCTGCAAATTTCTTCAACTTTTTTCTCTTTTTAGTTGCTTTACCTAACTCAGGATGCTTATGCAATGATTCTACACTCTCTTTTCTTTTTTATTCTCTTCATTCATACTGTTCAAAACATTCAAATTGCAAAAAGGAATTTGATGTTTTTTTAAGGTAAACCAAATAATGCAATTGTCATTACATAAGTATCAAAATTCTTTTAGAAGCTCATATAAAAATTAAACGCATCCCTATGGATCTAAAGCTCATGATTAATAAATCAACGACTAACCTTTAATAAATTAGCTTTCTTGCATTCAAAACAGCACAGTTAATTATTATTGAAGGTCATTAACCTGATTAACATAATAATAACTAATCAGATTATTAATACCAATTTTTTTTACTGATATATGCAGAGATTACCCGTTCAGATTAATGGCGCGGCCATTTTCAAGGTTTTTACTACTTGTGGTTTTACTGTAGAGGCTATTTCTATATTTTTTAAAATTGGTGTGCGTTTGCTGGAGTTGCAGTGAATACCCTTCTCACGTTATTTACTAACCCACAATTCCGTTACGATGACGTGGCCATTTTCAGAATTTTTTCCTGCTTGTGGGTTTAGGGTTTACTCAAGCGGCTATTTACAGGTCTTTTTAATTGTGTGTGGGTTTAGGGTTTACTTGAGCTACGTTTATAGGTTTTTTAAATTGAGTGTGGGTTTATTCGATATTTTTTTAACAGTCGATCACGTTTCTGATTCAACATTGCCATATCAATATATTTTTATGTTTTTCTTTAATTGCTTGTGCTGCCAGTTACTGGAGCTTTTTGAAAGTGCCAAACAGGTTTTTTTTTTTATCGAAGATCATTGGAACGTTTTTGATTCACATTGTCTTTTGTATTATTATACTTATATTCTTACAATATTGATTATATCAATGGATGATACATTACTGAGATAGATGGATAGGAGAATTTCTGGAATTCGACCAGCCCAAGGATTGAAGCTCAAGGTAGCCATGGTAAGATTCCTGCATTTCAATTTCAATTGGATATAAATGGTTCATGGTTTCAGAAATCTGTTATCAAAAATATAAAGAAATATCAAAAATACAAAGAAATATAAAATTGGGACAATGCATTATGTATGTTCTGTGATCAAATATTTCTTGTCTACATAATTGATTTGTATTAATATTCCTCTTTCAGTTTATGATATCTTGATTTATGGGATGCCCATAGCTCATTGTGGAGTAATATTTCAGAAATCTGTCATAAAAAATATAAAGAAATATCAAAAATACAAAGAAATATAAAATTGGGACAATGCATTATGTATGTTCTGTGATCAAATATTTCTAGACATAATTGATTTGTATTAATATTTCTCTTTCAATTTATGATATCTTGATTTATTGGATTCCCATAGCTCATTGTGGAGTAATATTGAGGTATTGTATGCAGACCAATGAAACCAAAACCATTAGAAACCATATAGTCCATGAGAGAGAAGAAGCATCATAAGATAGATGAATAGGCCCGCCCAAGGATTGAAATTCAAACTCAAGCAAGATTTATTCAACTAAATTGGATCTAAATGTTCCATGGGTTTCATCTGCTATTGGAAATGAAAAATTGGAGCATTGCATTGTGTATGCTATATTTCTTGTTTAAATGATTTTTATTAACATTTACTTTTCCGTTTATGATATTTTTAATTATTTTATGGGCATGGCTCATGGTTAAATAATGTTGAAGTATTGTAGGCAGAACAATGAAACGAGAACCATTAAGCAGCTTTACACAAATAATGAGGGAGAATAAGTATTATAAGAAAAACATTTTAGCATTATTAATGGAAGGTATTAATAGTTTTGTAAATTTGAATGGTTATAATTTGTTATGTAATAAATAATGTGTTACACAAAATAACAAGTATGAAAATATCTAAGAATTTTTTTTTTTCAACTTTTTCAAGATGACCACCTCTAGTAATTTAAGACCAACACAAGGACAGATTCTTCTTGGAAAGAACTATGAATTTTTGTCTCTTAAAATGATATCCTTCTTACAAGAAGAAGAGTGTTGGGATCCAGTGGATCTTGGCTATGTGGAACTAGATCTAGCACACCTTGTTACCATGAGCAATCAATAGAGAACTGCTGAGGCAACATAGAGGAAAAAAGAGAATAAGGAAAAATTATGGATTCTAAACTCACTGGATGACTCAATTTTCTCAAAAATTAGAGGGTCTCTTACTTCAAAACAAGCATGAGACATATTTATTTAAACCAGCTTACCAAGGAAATGATAGGGTCAAAATTTTTGAGACTTTAAAAATGACATAGTCTAAAAACGTTGATCAATTTATGACCAGAGTCATGGGCATTGTAAACCAGATGAGATCGACTAGTGAAGCCATACATGATCAAATAATTGTTGATAAAGTTCTCAGAAGTCTATAAAATAAATTTGAAATGGTTGTTACAACCATCCTTGAATCGAAGGATGTGTCAAATTTTTCAAAAGATGAATTAATGGGCTCTCTATTGACACATGACACCATACTACATATGGAAGATGAGTCAATATCCAATGCCTTCAAGAGTCAATTATCTTTTAGCAGGGGGAGAGGCAGAGGCATAGGCAAAGGAAGAGGTCACCGAGGAAGAGGGATAATTCCAAGTAACAATCACTCATGTGAAGGTCACAAACAATAGAACCAAAATCAAAATTTCCAAGGTCACAGACAACAGAACCAGAATCCGAATTTTCAGCCTCAAAGAGGCAGAGGGAGAAGATGAAACAAAAAATCAAGCATACAATGCTATTACTTCAAAGAGTATGGGCACTATGGATCTGAATGCCGCAAGAAGAAAGAATATCATCTCTCAAGTAAAGAACATGTCTCAAATCGTGAAGAAGAAACCTCAAATGTTATGTTTCGCTCATGCCACAAAATTGAAGAATCAAATGTTATGTTTCGCTCATGCCACAAGATTGAAGAACAAGACAAAGATACATGGTTGCTCGACAGTGGATGAAACAATCACATTACAGGTAACAAAGATTTACTTCCATGCATTGATTCTTCTATTTCATCTGATATTACACATGGAAAATATTTTTTAATCAAAGTTCGAGGAAAAAGAACTGTACCTATTCTCACTAAACTACATGTAAAGAAAGACATAAACAATGTCTATCATGTTCGAGATCTGAAACATAATCTGTTAAGTGTAGGAAAATTAATTGAACATGGCTATAAGGTACTTTTTGAAGGAGCATCCTGTAGGATATGTGACAAAACCCCCAATAGACAATTGATTTTTTAAATCCACATGACTAGGAATATAATGTTTCCCTCACCCTTAGTATTGCAAATATCATCCAATCATATGCACAAAGTGCATTCACCCCCAAATGAAAATATGGTTTGGCATGTAAAATTTGGACATCTACCATTTCAGTTTCTAAGCCTTCTACATACGCACTCCATGGTAAAAGGTCTACGTATCTTCAAAAATCAAAATCGCCCATGTGAGTCTTGCATTCCTAGAAAACATAAAAGAATAAGTTTTCCACCACTGAATCAAAACAACATTTAGAGTTGTTTTACACTGATCTATATGGAACAATGCAAAGAAATTCAATAGGTGGTAGATTTTATTTCCTAACATTTATTGATGACTTTAGATGGAAAATATGGATCTATTTTTTGAGACACAAGTCTGAAACTTTTGAAAAGTTAAAAGAATTCAAGGCTAAAGATGAAAAACAGAGTGGGAAATATGTAAAGACTCTCAGGTCGGATCGAGGAGGAGAATACATCTCCAAAGAATTTTCAATTCTTTGCAAATCACAAGGTATTGTCATGCAAACTACAACCAGGTATACTCCACAACAAAATGGAGTAGTTCAAAGGGAAAATCACACAATAATGAACATGGCAAGAAGCCTTCTCAGAGAAAAATGTCTGTCAAATCTATTTTGGGTTGAAGCAGTAGCATGCTCATTCTATCTCCTAAATAGATCTCCAACCACTAGTCTGAAGATGAAGAGCCCTCAAGAAGCATGGAGTGGGACAAAGCTAGATGTTGCTCATCTAAAGAAATTTGGATGCATAACATTCACTCACATAACTTCTGAATTGAGGAATAAACTTGATGATATAAGTGAAAAATGCATTTTTGTTGGCTACAGTGAGACATCCAAAGCCTACAAACTCTACAATCTGATTTCAAAGAAACTAATTCTCAACAAAGATGTCAAATATCTTGAAAATCAATTCTGGAGTGAGTCTGAAAATCATCCTATGGACAATCAAAATCCATTGCTTCCACTTCCTGAAAACATAGAAAATTCAGGACATCAAACACACCATCTTGCCCTTCCAAGAATGGAGGTACAAGGAAAGCCTAAAAGTCCTGAGGACAACTCTACTTCAAGTAGAAATTCATCCTCTCAACTTCAAAATCACAGAACTCAAAGTTTGAGGGAAATCCATTAGTAGTTGGATGATATTGATCAACACAATCTTTTTGAATTAATATCATGTCAACCTACATCCTTTAAAGAGGAAGCTAAAGAGCCACATTGGATTCAAGCCATGAACCAAGAGATTGATTCCATTGAGAAGAACAAGACATGGGATCTTTTTTATATGCCAAGACACAAGAAAAGTATTGGTGTCAAGTGGGTTTACAAAACTAAACTCAATGAAAAGGGGCAGATTGAAAAACACAAGGAAATATTTGTTTCCAAAGGATTCTCACAACATCCACACATTGATTATGGTGAAACTTTTGCTCGAGTAGAAAGGTTGTACACTATAAGGACTCTCTTAGCCATAGCATCTCAACACAAATGGAAAGTATAGTAGATGGATGTCAAGTCAACTTTCTTGAATGGTGTCTTAGAAGAAGAGGTCTATGTGGATCAACCACCTGGATTTGAAGTCAAAGAGCAGCCAATCAAAGTGTATCAGTTGAAGAAAAACTTGTATGGTTTAAAACAAGATACAAGAGCTTGGTACATCAAAATTAACACTTACGTGATCAAGAGTGGTTTTAGTAGAAGCCAAAATGAGCCAACTCTATACACCAAAACAAATCAACAAGGAAAAATTTTGATTGTATGTTTATATGTTGATGACATGATATATATTGGAAATCTTGAGTTAAGGAGTTTTAAACATGCCATGCAATCTGAGTTTGAGATGACAAATCCTGGCATAATGAAATATTTGTTGGGAATTGAGGTTGATCAATGAACCAAATATTTTTTTCTATCAGCAAAAGTATGCACTAAACATCATCAAAATATTCTTCATTGAATAATGCAATCGACCATAGACTCCAATACCCCTAAGCACAAAATTGAGTAACCAATATGAAGGCCCTGCAGAATATTCTACTCTGCACAAAAGTTTAGTAGGAAGTATGTTGTATCTTACAGTAACTAGTCCTGATATTATGTATGCAACCAACTTTATTTCGAGGTTCATGGAATCCCCCAAAGATTCTCATTGGAATATGGCGAAAAGGATTATGAGATATGTTGCAGACACTCTTAATTTTGTCTTATGGTACACTCAGTTCCATGATAATCATCTCTCTGGTTACACAATTAGTTATTTTGCACGCAGCCTAGATGACCAAAAGATCACCTAAGGAAATGCTTTTCACTTGGGTATGAACCTGATTTCTTTGGCATTAAAGAAGCGCCCCATTGTCTCAATATATTCTGTAGAGGAATTGTATTTTGTTGCTACTTCATCTTATGTCAAGCTCTGTGGATGAGAAGACTATTGAATGATATGCCACATACAAAAAAGGATCCAACTACTATCTTCTATGACAACATTTCACCAATTCCTTTATTCAAAAACCATGTGTTTCACAAGAAAATCAATCACATTGAGACTCGCTTTCACTTCATACATGAGCTAGTCAATAATGGCGACATTGCACTTCAATTTTGTGGCTCACGAGATCACCTCGCAGACATTTTTATAAAGCCACTAGGAAAATCCATTTTTCATTTTTAGAGACAACACTTGGGAATTATCAGTGTTAGTTATATTTGTAACAACATACTGTAACCTAAACAGTATGTGACTATACAGTGCCAACAATATGATTGTTTGTTGATCTTCTTGATTTAGTCAAGCTTATTTAGCTCAGCTCTTTTCCCTTAATGAAATGCACTCTACAAATTATTGTTTCCAATTTCGTCTTCTCTGTATTAACTTCTATGCTTCTCATTTTGTCATGGCTCACATTTCAACGAAATTAATTTTGAAAAATCAATTAAACAATACAAAATTAGTAAATTTCTTAATATGAATGGTTACTTCACCACAATAAAATAAAATTAATACATGTCTTAGTATTAAGGTTTATTCTTATAGTGAGAATAGAGCTCAACTATACTATATTTTGTAAAAATTTACCTACAAATATGTAAAACTTCATTTCTATAATGTAAACTATCATTCAAAGTTGTAACTAAATTCGTATATTGAAATATCCTCGGTGAAATTTGAGATCTGTTGGATCAACAGTGCCGACAGACTACTCTTGCCAATGCAGTTTGAAATATTGTGCACACCAAACAGCTATCCTATAGAGTTCTCCAAACCACTTGGTTGTTCAATTTGCTAAGAGTTGTTAGCACACATATTTAATGAAATGATTTATGAATACAGCAATATAAATTGGATTCATAATTTTCATGGCAAATGTGTTTTAGTGGTAAAAATATAAAATCTTTCTAAAATATTATTTGAAAAATTAGTTATAACTATTTACTAGTATAATATATCATAAGAAACTCTTGCAAAAATAATTATTGAAAAAAACATTGTTGACACTTGAACAAAATATGTTTGAAAGATCATAAGACCAACTACATGGAAATATTTTTTGCTCTAAATACGAGATTCAATAGTTATAGGTGTATCAATGTATACCCAACTTTTGCGGCCTTCCGTGCTACACACCTAATTTTGTTGACGGGTTCCGTATGAGAGCATCCTTATAGTTTGTCTTTTATGTGAGAACATTATCCGGAAAGTTCAAACGATTAGTAGATGAATCTCCCCTAAAGTGAATGACGACCATGTCAAATACAATTGCAACCATTTCTGCTGTGCGAAACGTTCCAAGATAGATCTGCTTTCAGGTTCCGTCTTCATATCTTTCATTACGAACCTATGCAATGCACTTGTGAAGATTAGACGACACACCTTTATAATTCTTTAATTCTCCTTCGTTGATTTTAAAATTATGATCTCCAGCACCAATATTGCTCGCTGTCCTACGGGCTTGTTGTTGGGCTTCTGTACTAGTAAGCCTCCCACCATATTCATGAGCCACGAGGTTTTCTCGTTCTTCAATGTTTTTGGGTTCAATAGAAGAGCCTCCATCATTATCACTACACGACATATCTCCACCACCAAAGTCTGAATTGATGTGCCGCATATATCCACCACCAAAGTTCGAATCGTTGTGATGCATACCTCCATGAGCAATTGTCAAATATTTGTGCTAGTATTCCATCAACGTACAACATATAAAACCTAAGAAATTGAAGAGAAAACACCTAGAAAAGAGACAACAAGGTAAATGAAGACTAAGCGGAAGATTTATCCCTTGCAAGATTTACAAGAACACCTTTGAAAGATAAAGATTTCCAAGATTTATCGTTTGCGAGATATACAAGAAGTGGAAGATTTATGGCTTCCCTGCTAAAAAGAATGGTTGATAAGAAGGTCTTGAAGAAAGATAGTTGATAAGAAGGTCTTGAAGAGAAGGAATGTATGTTCAGAGGCTGTCCCACATGTGGTTTTATATAAAACGGTTAGCTACCAAATTGCTCCTTAGACGTTTATATAAAACGGTTAGCTACCTTATTGTCCCACATGTGGTTCTATATGAAAACCACTGAGTATACATTCCTTCTATTCAAAACCCTCTTATCAAGTATTTTGTTTAGCAGAGAAGCGATAAATCTTCTACTTCTTGTATATCCTGCAAACGATAAATCTTGGAAATATTTATCTTGCAAAGGTGTTCTTGTAAATCTTGCAAGGGATAAATCTTCCACTTCATCTTTAGATACCCTGTTGTGTCTTTTCTAGGTGTTTTGCTTCAGTTTCACAGGATTTATACGTTGTAGGTTGCAAACCATTGTTAGTGGAGATATGGCGGCAGAACGATTTGACCTTTACTCGTGGAGATGTGCGGAACAACGATTCGAACTTTGCTTGTCGAGATATGTCGTGTTGTGATAGTGAAGGAGGTTTTTGTATTGAACTGAAAAACATTAAAGAACGAGGAAAGTCATTCTTTTCATTTAAATTTCTGTGGTGAAAATTAAGTTCAGAATTAGTCGGAAAATCCACAGTGTTGATGACATCTTGTCGTCGACGTTTCGGATCCAAAGCAGGATCCATCATCAGGACAAAAAAGTCTGGGAAAAATAGTAAGAGAAGAGCCTTTATTAAATAGTGATGAGGAGGGTGAAGGAGAAACGCTTGGCTGAGTGAAACCCTAGTTTTAGGAGAAAATTAGGGTTGACCACAGGTTTTGGTAGAATTAATAATAATTTTAAGTTGATTAAGGGCTAGATTAAGGTTAAAAAGTGAAGAAACCCTAGAATTGAGGGAGTTCATAAAGTCATTCTTGTTGTGTAGTTTTTGTGGGCATTTATTAACTTATCTTGTTACAAATAAATTTGAAAATAAACATAAATATAAAAAGATAGTTTTTATATACTATATATATATAATTAAAATATTAAAAAATTACAAATATAAAATAATATTAACAAATGAAAATGAAAATAAAAAATTGAAAAAAATTAAATTAAAAAATTAGAAATATTAAAAAATAAAAATCTAAAAATAAAAATATTACTAATATGCAAAAATAATCATACACTAATATAACATTATTAGTAATTCAAAGAAATAAAAATGAAAAAAGAAAACTCAAAAATTTAAAACATATATTATAAATATTAAATATCAACTCATACAATCTCTAAAAATAAGAGAATTATAAACTAAGATACACATAATAGTTATAATAGAAAAGAGGAAAACATATAATATCAAAAGATACCAAATTAAGAGTGGTATGAGCATTACAATCCAAGTTATGTAATGTTTAGTCTTTCCAATTAAATTGTTTCCAATGAAATTATATACATATAAATGGAATGTTACAATAAATAAATATATGGTTTTAATTTATATAATAAAGTGATAAAAATAATTAAAAATTGAAAAGAATATAAATATAATAAAATTTGAACAAATTTAATACTTGAAAATATTTATTAATAATCTTTTGTGTAGTTAATTTAAGTTTGATGAAATAATTTTTATTGAGTTATGGATAATAAGTAAGAGGTTTTGGAGTAAAGTTTTTAATTGGCTACTTTTGAGTATGTAAGCTTTATTATATGTTTCACTGTTTCCAACCTATAAAGTACCATGAAACTTCATGTGTATTTTATCTCATTTCTAAGATGGTATGAGTTTAAGTATTTATCCTACAAGTACATCTCCTTATTTCTTCTTAAAGCTATTATAAAAATATACTTGTTATGATCTCAACATGTTACTTAGGAGAATTGAAGTTTGCTCCTTATGATTTTATGATGTCATTTACTAGAATTGAACTCCACTATGAAGGATAATAAGGGAAGGATAACAATCGTTCTTCCAAACCACCATGGTAAACCCAATTGAAGTCTTATTGACTAATTTCACTAAATATCTCTATAAAATCAACTTATAATAATTTATGCAACCATTATTATAATAACATCGCCCTCAAAATGGGATTTGAAAATAGGATTATTAAGATTTTTAAATATATTTCCAAAAAATATTAGAATTTATTCTAACTTCTATCTATTTAAATGAAAATACATTTAGTATATCTTAAATTACATACACAATATTAAAAATAAAATAGGATTCAAAAACTTGTTTAAACATTTTTATATTTCCAAAAAAAATTATAATTTATTCTAACTTTTATCTATTTAAATGAAATTACATTGCATATATCTTAAATTACATATAAAAATATTAAAAATAAAGAAAAATGATAAATTATGTGAAATTTAGGAAAGCATATAGTTTAAGTTCATTTTATATGTTATAGGAACTAAAAGAACCACATTATAAAAGTGGTTGGCATCATTTTCCATCTTTCTAGAAGAATTGTTCTCCATTCTTCCACATCCAAATTTAGTACATATTACCATCCATAAAACCTGAAATAATATATTCTAAATTTTACACTAGTAAATTTTATCTCTACCACTTTTCTAATCCAAATGAAATGACATGGATGAAGGTGATCCCTCTTTTTTTTTAAGTGAACTTATATTCCATTCAATAATTTTATGTATATGAATTGATTTACAAAAATAAATAAATGATATATGATACAATAAGTTGTATTACATTTTTACATTTTAGTTATATCCACCATAACTCAAAGATTTTACATTCTAATTATTTCCAACAGAACAAAATTTTATTTCCTATATCTAATTTTATAAAAGAGCAACTGATAAATAATAATTTCGAACACTAATAACCTGGAACAAAAAATATCTATCACTTTAATAACAGCTCCAAAAACCAGAAATACATTAAGTTTTATGGGAGTTATACTCAACTTACAAGCCATCAGTCCTATTCATATAAACCCACTAATTTGTTGAACTTTTTTCCCTTTTTAGCTGATTTAAGTAGATCAGGATGCTTATGCAATGATTTTACACTTTCTTTTCTTTTTTGATTCTCTTCATTTTCATACTTACTTCAAATCTAGGGTCCAAATCATTCAAATTAAAAAAATAAACTTGATGTTTTTAAGTAAATAAAATAATATAGGTATCAAAATTCTCTTCGAAAATCATATAAAAATTAAACTCATCACTATGAATCTAAAGCTCATTAATGTATGCTTAGAAGCTTAGAGTTTTTTTAACTGTCGATCACGTTTCTGATTCCACATTGCCATATAAATATTTTTATAGGTTTTTCTTATTGCTTGTACGGGTTACTGGACTTTTTGAAAGTGCTTAATATTATACTTATATTCCTACAACATTGATTATATTAATGGATGATACAGTAGTATGATAGATGGATAGGGGCATTTTTTAAATTCGTCCAGTTCAAGGATTGAAACTCAAGGTAGCCGGGGTAAGTTTCATGCAGTTTAATTGGATCTAAATGTTGTATGGATTTTATCTGTTATCCGAAATACAAAGAAATATAAAATTGATACAATTGGATCTAAATGTTCTATGAATTTTATCTGCTATCAGAAATAGCAAGAAATATAAAATTATAAAATTGGGGCAATGTATTGTGTATGCTCAGTGATCAAATATTTCTTTGTTTATATAATTGATTTTTATTAACAGTTCTCTGTCAATTTATGGTATTTTGATTTATTGGATTCCCATAGCTCATTGCAGAGTAATGTTGAGTCATTGTATGCAGACCAATGAAACCATAACCATAACTCAGCCTTAGAGGCCATACAGGCGGAGGGAGAAGAAGCATTATAAGATAGATGGTTAGATTTTCGCAGCTCAATTGAATTTAAATGTTCCATGGGTTTCATCTGCTATCAGAAATGCAAAATTGGAGCACTACATTGTGTATGTTTAGCCATCAAATATTTCATGTGTACATAAATGATTTTTATTAACATTTCTCTTTCAGTTTTTGATATTTTGATTTATTTTATGGGCATGGCTCATTGAAGAGTAATGTTGAGGTATTGCGGAGTAATGTTGAGGTATCGTAGGCAAACCAATGAATCAGAACCATAAATCAGCCTTAGAGGCCACACAAGCTATGAGGGAGAAGAAACATTATAAGCAAAATGTTTTAGTAGTATTAATGGAACATATTAATAAATACTTTTGTAAAATTTAAATGGTTGTAATTTGTTATGTAATAAATAATCTGTTTTACACAATAAATACTACATTTTCTAAACAAATTCACTATTATTATTTTTAACAATAATTTTAATAATTTATTTAATAAATTTATTATATAATAAATAAATTTATTATATTAATTTAATTTTATCTTAATATTTGAAAAAATCAATTTAATGATATTTATCCATATATTTCAACCACTTTTATTTATGTAATTCACTTTTATTTATGTAATTTTTTTTAGTAAAATAATAATTCTTGGTCCAACCCTTCCCTTTCCCTTACAGATATAATCCTTCATTTATAAGTCTTCCCAACCCATCTACTCTTCTTCTGTACAATCAAGAGGATTATGAAAGAGTATGCTTGACTTTGTAAAGTACAAGTAAAAATACAAGTCATGCAGAGGGTAACGTTGGAGATGCTACTTGTCAAAGCCATAATATCGATTTCAAAGGATATGGGTGGGTTTGTAAAATACAATATCAAGATATACTGAAGAAAAATATTAAGGATGCTATTTGATGATAGATGTAATCACAATAAAAAAGTTGAAATCAAAGTTGTGATTTCAAAATCAAAATTGTGATTTCAAGTATTAATTTTTTCATGACAAAAGATGTGTGTTCATCAATGAAATGATTAACATAACAGTAGATGTTTTTACTCTATTTAAGTATTTTATTTACTTTAATTTTTAGGTTTTTTTTTACCGTATTCTTTTTACAGCATTTGGTTCTGTGGATGACGGAGTCGTTCATCTCCACTCCACTCCACCGTTTTACCACCTGTGCATGTCGCTTTTACATGCTCGCTTATTCCTTAATGTCTATCCGTGAAATGGTGGGCGCAGATGTCCTTCATGGATTAATTTTTTTGACGCACCCGTCAGTGTTTCATGGATTATCAAAAAAATTGAATTCATGGATTATCAAAAAAATTGAAGTTGAAAATAATAAAAAATATCTAAACATTAAAAATATAAAAATATTTTACAAATTATAATCTTACGAAAAAATAACATCATAACATAGATATCAATTACAGTGTAGAAATATTGAAATAATCAACCTATTTTTTTCTCCCCATTCATCGAATAATCCAATCCAATAATCCAATTATTACTTTAACCACGACTATTTTTAATAATACGCATATCAAACAAATAATATTCTTTTGAACCCACGTACATGCATGCTAACGAATTTATACATAGTTTTCCAATTTGGTTGATGTCTCTGATTTTATTTTTGCAGAGAGGGTTCCATCTCTGACGTCATAGAATTCCGATTTGACGTCACAGTTTTTTTTGTCGATCATTATGTATTTCTGTTGGTAATTGGTGTGCAGTAGCACTAACGGCTTCAATGCTACGGGCAGCCGCCTTTATGCGTTGCTTTACCTTCAATGGCACTACCGGGAAATCCGCATTACGAGTCGAATCGGGCATACCTACAGGGATCGAATTTGCAATGCTACGGGCGGCCGCCTTTATGCGTTGTTTTACTACTCGAAAATTAGCTTTACGAGTCGAATCGGGCATACCTACAGGGATCAAATTAGAAGGACTGGGACACATTTCAAGGTAATGGGCTATTATTAATTTTAACCCTTTAAAGACGATACGTTAAAATTAATTTTGAAAAATCAATTTATCAGCACAAAATTAGTAGATGTCTTAGTATTAATGGTTACTTCACCAGAATAAAATCAATACATGTCTTAGTATTAATGGTTACTTCACCAGAATAAAATCAATACATGTCTTAGTATTCAGGTTTATTCTTTGTATTCAGAATAGTGCTCAACTATATTATATTTTGTAAAAATTTACCTGCAAATATGTAAAACTATCATTCAAAATTGAAACTAAATTGGTATATTGAAATATCCTGCGTGAAGGTGAAGGTTGAGATCGGTTGGATCAACAGTGCGGGCAGTCTACTCTGCCCAATGCAGTTTGAAATACTCTTCCACCAAACAGGCTACTAGATAGAGTTTTCAAGATTACTTGACTACTCTGTTTGCTGGAAGCTGCAATGCAGTTTGAAATACTGTTTCACCAAATAGAAGCTGCAATGCAGTTTGAAATACTGTTTCACCAAACAGGCTACTAGATAGGGTTTTCAAGATTACTTGACTACTCAGTTTGCCGGAAGCTGTGAATACACACTTAATGAAATAAATCATTCACATGAAATGAAATGATTTATGAATACAGACAAAAAAAATTAGATTCATGCCTTTCATGGCAAGTGTATTTTAGTGGCCAAAATGCAAAATCTTTCTAAAATATTATTTGAAGAACTAGTTATAACTATTTACTAGTATAATATATCAAGAGAAAATCTTGCAAAAATAATTATTGAAAAAAAAAGAGTTAACACTTAGAAAAACAATATAAGTTGGAAAAAACATAATACTAACTATTTAAAAAAGCCTCTTTTCTCTAAATATGAGATTTAATATGAAAATAATAATTATAAGTGTATCAATGTATACCCAACATTAAGATCAATGATCATAGGTATACTAATCAGTGGTCATAGGTATACTAATGTATTTCCGATGTTGGATGTCTGTCCAATATTAAAATCAGTAACCATAGGATTACAAATATATAAATATATATCAATGGATACTTGCAGTAAAAATTTAAAAAGAACTTCTAACACGTACCAATAATTAACTATTAAATGATATTTAATTAACTATTAAATGATAAAATGATAAGTGGTAGGTCTTCATTTATAATAAATTGTAATTTAATGTCTTTTTAATTATTTATAAAGAAAAATAATTTAATGTTTGAAGGGTATTGAAAAAAATCAAGGCTTCAAATTTGATTAACTATTAAATGATAAAATGATAAGTGGTAGGTCTTCATTTATAATAAATTGTAATTTAATGTCTTTTTATTTATTTATAAAGAAAAATAATTTAATATTCGAAGGGTATTGAAAAAAATCAACGCTTCAAATTTGATCTATTCAGATGATACCTGTATTGGAAGAGATCATTAAAGCTGAAGTAGCACTAGAGGTGGCAGCTGATATTGCGGCGGTAACTTCTAATGCCTGATCCTTATTCTCGGAAACTTCCAATCCCTCGTCCTTATTCTCTAGACTAATGAGAGGGGCTATGACTTTCGCGGCCATCCGCGCTACACACCTAATTTTGTGGACAGGTTCCGTATGAGAGCATCCTTCTAGTCTGTTTTTGATGTGAGAAACATTATGCGGAAAGTTCAAACGATTAGCAGATGAATCTCCCCTGATGTGAATGACGGCCATTTCTGCTGTGCGAAACGTTCCAAGATAGATCTGGTTTTCTGTTCCGTTATCACTTTTTCCATTAAAAATCCGGGCAATCCACTTGCGAAGACTACGAGACACACCTTTGTACTTCTTTAATTCTCCTCCGCTAATTTTCAAATTATGATCTCCAACACCAATACCAGCCGCTGTCCTACGGACTTGCTGTTGGGCTTCTGTTGGGCTATCATCATCAGCCACGGGGTTTCCTCGGTCCTCAATGTTTTTGGGTTCAATAGAAGAACCTCCATCATTATCACTACACGGCATATCTCCACCACCAAAGTTCGAATCGCTGTGCCGCATATCTCCACGAGCAATGGTCAAATCGCTGTGCTAGTTATTCCAGCAACGTACAGCGTATAAAACCTGTGAAACTGAAGAGAAACACATGGAATCGCTGTGCTAGTTATTCCAGCATAAAACCTGTGAAACTGAAGAGAAACACATGGAAAAGAGACAACAGGGTAGCTGAAGACGAAGTGCAAGATTTACAAGAACACCTTTGCCAGATAAAGATTTCCGCGATTTATCTTTTGCAAGATATACTAGCACAGCCACATTTATGTGGCTGATGAACGCCGATAGGCGTATTTCATTTACAAACTTTATTTATTTAGGGTTTAACTCATTGGACAGCAAATCGTCGAAGTATTTAGGGTTTGCATTAAATTAAAATCCCTAACTTAATTGTATTCTGTACTTAATTTTATTCTGTTCACAGAAAATTCTTGTAGTTACAAATACAAAAGCGTGTCCATTTAAACTCCACTGATAAATTGTAAATTGTACACCTGTAACACGATATTACATTAAATTAAATTAATGACGGCAGGCACAGTAACGAGAGGGAATAAAAATCAGTAGATAAATAATAGTGGCTGGCACTTCACAATCCACTAACACGCGGTAAGAGGCGGTCATGAGATGGCGGCTGGTAATATGAAACGTTTGGTTTGATGAATGGAATGTGTGGGTATCAGAAGGTTGATTCAGAAGTAATTACATAATCTTATTAATCATTTAAACGTGGCAATTACATATTCTTACAGTAATTTTTTAGTGTGATTAGGTAAATGTTAAAAAGTAAACATGTTAACGGATGCTTTGATAAATGCAAGAAAGTTATGAACAATAAATCTGACCCATTGATTTTGGAGGACGACTAAGAATATGCCAGCATCTTCA
>SNQJ01S0010439.1:48053-120875 GCA_010110895.2 Picea sitchensis
TTTCAGAGGTAAAAAGGTTAATTAATTAATTAGAGTGATTTAATTAATTAATTAAATATTAATAAAATGAAAGTCACTTTGGAGGGACAAGGTGAGGCAAAAAGTATAAAGGAAAGGCAAGGGCCTCTACTCATTCATTCATGTATGTTTATCTTTTGGATTTCTGGCTTCTAGCTAAAGGGCCCATCTCTTGGGGGTTTTGAGGGTTTTGATTGAACAAACCCTAGAGGATGATTCGGTGGTGAAAGATTACACCTAGCTTGTCCCAATATTGTTCTCAGAGATGCAATACTCTCCCACAATATTCTATCTCGATTCTACATCAGTGCAGGAGGGTTCTACATAGCCACAGACACAGGAAGAGAAGGAGGGCCACCATCCCTAGAGAGAGATTTGTTGTAGGGGACTGGAAGGGATTTTGGAGATTATATCACTCAGGTTTTCATTGCAGGGCCTTCGACATCAGACCTAGTCATTCATGAGGAGTATCAGGTGTTATTTGATTTATTAGATGCATGGGATGAATTGGAAGAGAGGAGAAAACTTCAGAAATTGGTTTCAGTCATTTTCTAGCTCAGATCTTCACCATTTCGCTTGGGACTTCACCAGGGAGGTAAGAAAGCCTCGATATATCATTTTGTAGAGTTTCAAGAGGTTTGGAGGCATCATTCATCCAGGTTGAATTATTAGGTTTTCAACCATCAAGTGGGGCACACCATTCAATGGAGGAGTTTCATATCTATAGGGTTTGAGAGTGGATTTGGAGATTTGGACACCTGGGTTGTCCTTACAGTTGCTCGATCTATGAGTTGGGATATTTATTGGGGTTATTGGACACTTTTGGCAACAGGGACAAATTGTTGAGGGGCTTCATCTATCGAGTAGGGTGTGGTACCTTCCAGCTTGAGGGTTTAGCATTCTTATGGCCCATATCTATTGTATTAAGTATTCATTGTATATCCATCCTCTGGAGGCGTTTTGGAGTCTTCTATTGGAGCATTTTGTAGAAGATCTATTGTCTATCTTCTTAGCCATTTGTTGAGCATTCTAGATCGACATCTTCATTGTAGTAGGTTTCTCCATTTCATGAATAAAATCATATTTGGGATGTTTTGGATTGTCTATCATATTCATATGGTTGAGGTATGTTACATGGTCATATCTTCTTGTTTATATCTTCAATACACATATATAACACATCAGTCAACCCTAAGGCTGAAATCAAGAAGCCATTCAGCAAGTAAACACATCTTAACAAGTAGGACAACAAAGTGTTTGATGAAATGCCTCACTTAGAAAAAGTTTAAAAAGACACCAAAACCATGATGATCCTGGCATAATGGCCTAGGATCATTACATGATACCCTTTTAATATTTCATTGGTTGAGAAGGTGTAATGTCCCCATCATTACAACTACAGCAAGTAGAAGGTGCATTTTTTTTTTTTCCTTTGTTCCCAGAATGTTGCCTTGTTAATCAATTATGAGTTTTATTCATGATTAATAAATGGAATGCAGGTGGACAAGACCACAACATTCCTCACGCCCATCCCAACTACACCCATTTGAGATTATAATATCCTTAATGAGGTGAATTTAAGGCCTCAAGGATTCAACTTTTCCCTTATTTTCTCCCTTTTGTTTCTCAAAACATACATAGTCCAAGGCTCAAACCAACCATGATTTCTCCAAGGGAATCATCTTAAGGACATAAAAATAGTTCCAAAGATTCTGATTGTGCTAAGGTTCAAAATTCTTCTAAAATCAACTCTAAAAGCCAATACTCCTATTAATCGTCAAGGGGTTCCTATGAAAAGAACTAAGTAAGGAACCCATTGGATGTTGCTAGGCTTCCTACTTTAGGCTAAAATGAAGGATTCCACCAACTAGAGTTGGTATCTCTTACTAGACTCATATTATTTTTAATCTCAACACTCAAGGTTAACCTTTTGCTTTTAAGAGAGATTAATTGATTACCTCAATGTAGAGAATTAAACTGCAACATTAATATATTTATGAGCACATTATGATAATTATGACAAATTCAATTATTACAATTATGACATTACGACAATTTCAATTATGACCAAATCCATTATGACAAATAGGACAATTTCAAAACAAGGCCTCAAGTGCCAAAAGAGAGAGATTCAATGATACTAAAATATTATTAAATATAATCCCAATAGGAAATAGCGTGGTCAAGTTTAACATTCGCTGCCCAAAAATGAAGGCGAACTAGCATTCAGGTTACACACTCATTACGGGAGCCATAAGGTGAAATTAAAAATTCAAGCCGGAAAATCTACTAATCTCAACGCGTGCAAGTTGCAGTCAATATATCAGAGACTACGCAACCACGTGATGGGGAGTGTAAGTAAACATAGAAAAATGCTATCCCAATCTATCTCTCAATGTTGCCTAAAAATTTTAGCTACTGGTTCATGGTGGATGCAAAATTTGCTATCCCAAATTGAGAGAATTATTATTAATAAGTATTACCACATAATTGGACCAAATGCTCCAGACTCAACGAAGAATTCTAAAATCAGAAGTGTCAATAATGATATTCGTTGTCAACAACATTGGAAACGTAGGGAGTTCATTGTCATGCTCTGCAGGGATCATCAAAACTACAATGCAGACATACAATTGTTGTCTAAACGCATCTAGATACATCCAGATCTATCAATGTAGGTAGGTTAAAATAATATCATAATAAATGAGTCTTTGTGTAAAAAAACAATGAATCTAAAATGGCTCTCTGGAAACAATAGGTAAATCACTATTGTAAATCTAAATCGCAGAGTAAAATGGTCAATGCTAAGTTTAGCTGAGTTAAATATTCACTGACACTCAGAATTTAACTATCATATACCAAACGTAGGCATGCTAAAGGCTAGCATTCAAATCCATGAATGACCCATTGTCTTTTAAAACACAGCTGTAAAAAAACAAACCGCAGGCTCTCTTTTAATCAAGGGGAGTCACTGCCAACAAACTTGCCAAGGTGACATAATAAATCACAAATAAAGAATTCTTCTATGACTATGCTATCAACCCGTTATTAGTAAATTTTCTCTCACTCGGCTTGCAAAGCAATAATGACACCCAACCAATTACCAGTCAATAAATGCATGGGTAAGGTTCGTAGACAATGATATTACAAACATAACAGTATAATCGTTGGGGCAATTATCAAGTAACACAACAATGTAATAAGTAGATACATAGTCAAACACACAGAAGGTCCAAATTGCAATCTGAAACATAAGGCTGAATCTATCGCTCTCCCAAATCTAGGGCTAAGTTACAACCAGAGATTGATGTGTAAAATGATGTGACTCTCAGTTTAAAGAAAGATTTGATAAGTTGTTGAAGATATAATAAAAAAATCGTAATGGAAGCAGGAATCGTTGTCCGACATATAACACACAGTCGTAGTAAATCCATTTAATAATAAAAGTGGAATGAAARCCCAAATCATAACACATAGTCGCAGCTAATCCATATTAATAATAAAGTCACAATGAAAGAATAAATTGTTGTCCAACACAGGTTTACAAACCCAGTCACACAAGTAAAAACTGCAGGCACACSAATAAATCAAACGTTGTCTTCCACATTTAATAATGCTAAGACTTTACCAATCAAGAGCTAGAAACTGTCATTAAATGCAGAAAATAAAATAAAATAAACAAGTGCAGAGGTAATCCCTCAAAGGACGCAAGGATAAACCATCAGCAAAGGTACTCAATCGATATAAGGCACAAGACAACAATCAACCAACGACAAACAACTGAGGTAGATGGCTGACAGGACCATCTTTTACTCATCCAGAAAAGCAGGGCGTTGAGATCCATAGGTCTATTAACGCCGAAACGACGACTGTAGATCAGGCTCCTAGCAGACTACTCAGATGAGGACTAATAAGCTAGGGACGAATGGAAAAAACAACCACAATCATCACAAATCAATACACCTAAGGGTGGTCAAGACATGCTGGGAGTCGAAGGCCATGGGAGTCAATCAATCACTGAGCTAAGGGCTATGGAAAAATTCAGTCATCCACTAGAATCTAAGACAATCATTATACTTACCCAATTTTACAGGCAGATTTGAAAGCATAAATCAGTCTAACAATCTACGATGCAAAAATAAACGAAGTGTACCGTTTCTCGATCTCCCGCTCTGAGTTGATGTCCTGCACTCTCTGTGCACTCCCGCTTGTCGACCAATGAGACTTAACCAGTACCTCCCAGCCAACGCTAGGTGTACTCTTCTTCCCTCTTAGGCCCCCGAGCTGTAAAGGGGCCACACACACTAACTAGAGAATCAACTACCTCCCAGCTCGCCTAGCAAGACCAAGCTACCACTCCTCACCGAGATGGGTATCCCAACTCCCAGAAGCTAAGTCAATCAAGTAGATATTTTTGCAGTGTAATATTAAGAAAACAAAAGACCCCCATCATCAATTTCCTCCCTCCATTATATAGAGTTTCGAAGTCCCTTACTTTCCCAAATCCCATTTTATTTAATGTTTAATAAATTATTTCCTAAAAATCATCCCCATACATGTGTCACCCATCCCCTTCATTCCTCCAAAAACTAAATTCTTTAATTAAATAATTACCCTTATTTCCCTCACCCACATAGAGTCACTCAAGCTCCTAGGTGTCCCCAAATTCCCTTACAGGTTTTAATGACTTTCCCCATTATTAATTTTTTAGTTCAATTTAAATTAGAAAGTTCTTAATTGCTAGATACCTTACTTAGTTTGACTTTCTTCTTTTTCCCTTATGTTTGCCTTTCCCTTTTATGTTTTCCTCTTTTCCTAGTTTCTTAATTATTTTCAATTTCCCTCTGTCCCCTTTTCATTTAGAACTCAATTTGGCAGGTGTAGAAATTAACTTTTTCCCTTTTCCCTTTATAATTAATAGATTTTAAATTATCATAATATAATAAAACAATTACTTCCCCCCTTTTTTAATGTTTATCCCAAGAGATTTTTATGAATCAATTAAATTTATTACTCCCTTCTTGTTACAAGATTAATGAAGATTATCATCATTGTTTATTTTATTTCTTTAAAAATATATTTTTATTTTCATATATATATCTTTTTTTTAAATGGATAGAAAAATTATGCCACCAATATAATTTAGACCTAGCCTTTTAATTTTCATGCTCGTCGACATTTTATTAGGGAAATTGTTTTAAAATTTCTTATCACATTATTCATACTGAGGCCATATAGGTTCATCTATTTATCATTGACAATGCGACGTGCCCTTCCAGACCCACTAGGTGCTCCAAGGGTGTCACTCGCCTTATTTGTTTCTCTTGCATGACGTGCCCTTCAGGACACACTACGCCCTCCAAGGGTGCCACACGCCTSATTCCATTCTTCTGCAACGTGCCCTTCAGGATGCACCACGTGCTCCAAGGGTTMCACTCACCTCTTGACTGACTTGGTAGACATCAAAAACCCTTGGAGTCAATACTCCGCTAGGTGAACTTGTGGGAGAATAAGGGCCTCTAAGGAATAATTCCACTACCTTACTAAATGCCCCTTARAATCATCATGAGTGACTGTCGCAGTCTGCCCTCATGGTATCATGGGTCCTCTCGAACTAGGTAATCGTTAACCTMCATTTCGAGCCACGAYGGGAGTGCTAGTAGGTTGTGGCAGGGTTGTTGTCCACACCTCTCCCTCAACATCTCTRGTAGTCCTGCGTGATCCCTCTACTCCACATGTGAGTCTGGTCARCAAGCTATCATCAGCCTGCATCATTAACGAATCATGTCAGAAATATATACATAATCATATCATCTAATCAGATGCACTAGTATCACATATAAAACAATCAAACCCCAATAGTTCACTCCCTGACTAAATCTAGAGTCCAAGCATTTCATCGGTGCCCCAGTATCCTCGATGTCCAAATCCTGCACACTCATGAGAACCAAGTCAATAGCACATGTCTAAGTCAATACAATCAAATAACATATAGTCACATCCATAATGCCTCATGATAGTAATCAATGGTTAGTGGTATAATAATCTGGCTCACTTTCCAGCAAGTGTCCTCAAAGAATAGGTTTTCTTAGTGCATGCAAGAGCGAGATGTTACATACACCCCCTATTGGTCTAAACTTCATCATGAAGTTTCACAGTATATAAGTGCCGAAATAATGTGTATTCTAGTATCACAAGTCTATCTATCTAACAAAATGGAAATTGTTGGCACATATCATATGCATCCTCTGAGGTCGTCGAGTGTGGACTATAGGTGTCCCACTAGACCTTGATCTCATCTACTATTTGATGCCATAGATTTAGAATGCAATGATCCATGATGCAAATCAGCTCAGCTGTGAGCGCACCCCCATCTGACACCCTCAAGGTTCTCAAGTCAAAACACGTGTAAGATCACTAATAGTATTGTCTCAAATAGAGACATGAAAGAAATCGTGCATATGCCTAGAAAATCAGGAAAGGCTAGTCATTAGGCCACGAGCCTCTCCTTTCCACAATCTTGTAGGATCCCATGAACATAGGAGATAGTTTAGCCCCTTTTTCCAACTTAATCGAAGTCTTATGCGGCTTCAGTTGCAAAAATACTTGATTTCCACATCATAACTATGGTCAACACGATTCACATCGACATAAATCTTTCTCCGATCCTATGCTTCCTTGATCCCTTGTATTAAAGTTTGCATTTAATCTTCTAATTCTTGGATCACTTCCAGTCCCACCTGGAACCTATCCTTAAGATGATCCTAACTCAAAGGTGTCTCACACAATCTGTCGTAAAGAAACTCGAAAGGTGTCATCTTAATGGTGCCTTGGTAACTATTGTTAGAAGAGAATTCCACCAGTGGCAAGAGTTCTTCCCAATGCTTTTGTTGGTTCATTCGTACATGTGTGACATGTCCTCCAAGGTCTAGTTCGGTTGTTCGGTCTACCCGTCAGTATCTGGGTGATGCGCAGTACTAAAGTTAAGTTGGGTTCCCAAGTCCTCTTGAAAACTAGTCTAGTAATCATCTAGTAAACATCAATCCTTGATCAGATATAATCTTCTTAGACATGCCATGCATCCTCACAATATCATTGAAGAAAACTCTAGCTATTTGATGTTCCTGATACATTGTATGCACAGGAATAAAATGAGAACTCATCATCAGAGTGCCGACTACCACAAATGGAGTCGTGTCCCCTTGTCATTAGTGGCAAAAACAAAATCCATCGAAATAACATCCTATTTCGATTCTGGAATAGTGTGTGGTTGTAATAATCCTGTTGGATGTCTATGCTCAGCCTTTACTTGCTGACATTCTAGATGTCTGGCCACATAGTTTACTATGTTTGCCTGCATTCCCTTCTAGAAGAATAAGGGTTTAAGGTCCTCCGTCATCTTCGTGACTCCTGGGTGAGCCATGTAGACTTCTCTATGAGTCTCTCTTAGGATCAAGCTTCTCAACTCGAAGTTCGGTGGTATGTAAATCCGATTTTTAAACCTCAATCATCCATTGTTGTCAAAAGTAAATCCTTGAAATCTGTTACCATCATTGTATTTTGTTTGATAAAACCCTCGACCTCTTTGTACCAGTCATCGTCACGCTATAAAGTAAGAATATTTTCATGTAGATCCGTCTAAAGAGGCAACACCGAGAAGATGCGTAGTCTCTGACTCAATGCATCTACCACTCGCTTCACTGTTCCCTTTTATGTAAGTAATCTCGAAGTCATACTTGCTAAGTAATTCCATCCAACGTCATTGACGCACGTTCAAGTCATCTTGCATAACGATGTGTTGTAGTCCATATTGGTCCATCTTTAGTTCAAATTTTCATCCAACTAAGTAGTGTCTCCAAACCTTCAAGGCATAAACAATGGATGACAACTCCAAATCATGCGTTGCATAGTTCTCCTCATGCCTTCTCATTTTCCTCGAGATGTAAGCGATCACTCGATCATCTTGCATCAAGATTCCACCTAAGCCTTCCTTGGATGCCTCAGTGCAAAGAAAGAAGTTTGTGTCCACGTCAGGGACCTTTAGTATCAGTGTCATTGTGAACAACTCCGTGAGACTCCTAAAAGATTCCACACATTTTTCAGTTCAAACAAACTTCTTGCTCTTCTTCTGCAGTTCCGTGATCAGATTTGCTATCTTTGAGAGTACCTCGATGAACTGTTGATAGTATCCTTCCCAACCCATGAAGCTACGCACTTCTGGGACATTCGTCGGCATAGGCCATTCTATAATAGCCTCGACCTTTGCTGGATCCATGGTGATACATTCGTCGGAGATGACATGCCCTAAGTAGTGAATCTTTGATTGATAAAATGAGCATTTGGACAACTTCCCATACAATTTGTGCTCTCACAAACACTGTAGTACCAAGCACAAGTGCTCATCATGCTCATCCATCATCGGAGAGTAAATCAAAATATCATCAATGAATACTTGGATGAACTTGTCCAAGTACTCGCGAAACACCTCGTTCATCAAACTCATAAATACCCCTAGGGAGTTTTTGAGTCCAAATGGTAAAATAGTAAACTCATAATGTTCAAACCTCATATTAAAGGCAGTCTTAGGGACATAATCCTCCTTTATGTATAATTGGTGATACCCTGATCACAAATCGATCTTTGAGAACACCGTTGAACCCTTCATCTGATCAAATAGATATTCTATCCTTAGCAATGGATATTGATTCTTGATCGTTGCCTTGTTTAATTGACAATATTCAATGCAGAGCCTCCATGACCCATCCCTCCTTCGTATGAAAATAACAGGCACATCCCATGGTAACACACGTGGATGTATCAGTCATAGGTCTAGCAATTCTTTTACTTTCATTCTCAACTCCTGTAACTTTTGGGTCGACATCCGATAAGACATCCTAGTTATCAGTTCAGTCCCTAGTTTTAGATCTATAGTAAACTCTAATTCCCTCTCGGGTGACATCCGAGGTGACTCCTTCGAAAAGACATCTGCAAACTCTCTCACTACCAGAAGGTGTTCTAGACCTTTCGCTACTCCCTTCTCATTTAACGCAAGGATTGCATAAAGCTTACACCCCTTGCACATGCTCTCCCATAGTTGCAAGGAAGAGATGAACCTCAGGGAAACTCCCTGGTTCTGACCTACAGTCACTCACCTTTGTCCCTCATCATTAACCAAGCTCAACTGTTTCTTCTTACATTTGAGTATTGCCTAATGCAATTCCAGCCTGTGCATACCAAGCACGACGTCATGAGATCCTAATATCGTGATGTACGAGTTGGTCGGGTGACAATCTCTCCGAGGTTAAGGGTACATCTTGTAACCCTTCCTCCAACCTTTTGTTTGGCTCCCGAAACCATCTCTATGAAGATAAACTCATATTGTTTGACTGCCTTTATCATAATATTTTTGAGTGCTACACCCAAAATGTAACTCTTGGTAGCACTGGGACCTATCAAAATACTAAGGGTCTAGTTATCAACGATACCTGATGTCTCAAGAATAGTTGACTGGTGCTCTGTCTGGTGGTCATTCACCACTGCATGAATCTGATGGGTCTTTCCCAAATCTCCTATGGTAGTGGGTCTGACTGATCCAGGTTCTCTAGTCCTCTTCAGTGGTCAGTCGTACTGGAAATAGAATTCGCGCTAGGAATTTGGCTCCCCACATTCCAACATATTTTCTTGTTCTAGTAATCTTGATGCAAAGAGTAGAAGCTGAATTTTAACCTAATGCCAGCACAAATTTTTTGACCTTAATTTTCTCGGTATTTATGTGCGGAGCATACCGAAGTAGCCCCCAAAAATGGGCCTCGTACCTGAGCACCATGTGACTGCTTGGCCGTGGGTCACCGAACTGTTGAGCTAACACCCAGCGAAGATTAGTTAGAAAGATACCTCTCTGGAACCATTCCTCGAATGGTTATGACCCACATCATCGATGACCATGTTCAAAAGTGGCAAGAGAATCTTCCACCATATAGAGAGTGTTCCCCTTCAGTTGAAAGGCCACCAATAAACCCTTCATGCTGGAGCTTGTAATCGTGAAGTATTAAGCACAACACCTTGCTCTACAATTGTTCACCAAACAGCATCATCCCGAGCACTCCTTGGACTTGAGAACTCAACTCTCTTGAGTTCTTGGTAGATTCTAATGGTTTTAGCTAGGGTGCATTCACCGGGACCCCTCATGGGAAATACAGGTCTTGGGTTTTAGCTAGGGTGCATTGCGGACCCTCATAGGTACAGGTGCCCCGACCTCATCTCAGTATCGATGGTGAGTCAAGGCTCTTGACATTACCTGGGAGGGCCTTCTTAGATCGTCATCATCCCTTACTACAAGAAAAACCAGCCCAACGACTTGCTCTTCCACCTTGGGGGTTTGAATCCAAGGGTGGTGGAACTTCTCAAGGCATTGCACCTCCTTCCATGACACCATGTTGTGAGCCTCCGAAGCGTCCTCTAAAGGTGATCACCACATAGACACGTTTAGGTTTTTTAATTAACGCAACCGTTAATACACATGGGTTTACTGTAGTGGAAAGCCTGACGATCCATAGTCACAAAGTTGACCCTGCTCTGATACCATATGTAACATCCCCATTGTTACAACTACAACAAGCAGAAGGTGGAATTTTTTTTTCTATGTTCCCAGAATTAACAGTTGCCTTGTTAATCAATTATGATTTTTATTCATCATTAAGAAATGGAATGCAGGTGGGGAGGACCAAAACATTCCTCACACCCATCCCAACTACACGAATTTGAGATTATAATATCCTTAGTGAGGTGAACTTAATGCCTCAAGGATTCAACTTTTCCCTTCTTTTATGCATTTTTTTTCTCAAAACATACATAGTCCAAGGCTCGAACCAACCATGATTTCTCCAAGGGAATCATCTTAAGGACATAAAAATGGTTCCAGAGATTTTGACTAGGTTAAGGTTCAAAATTATTCTAAAGGATTTAAATCAACTCTAAAATCCAATACTCCTATTAATCCTCAAGGGGTTCCTATGAAAAGAACTAAGGAACCCATTGGATGTTGCTAGGTTTCATACTTTAGGCTAAAATGAAGGATTCCACCAACTAGAGTTGGTATCTCTTACTAGACTCATATTCTTTTTAATATCAACACTCAAGGTTAACCTTTTGATTTTAAGAGAGATTAATTGATTACCTCAATGTAGAGCATTAAACTGCAACATTAATATATTTAGGAGCACATTATGATAATTATGACCAATTCAATTATGACAATTATGACATTACGACAATTTCAATTATGACCAAATCCATTATGACAAATAGGACAATTTCAAAACAAGGCCTCAAGTGCCAAAAGAGAGAGATTCGATGATACTAAATAATATTAAATATAATCCCAATAGGAAAGGGCGTTGTCAACTTTAACATTCACTGCCCAAAAATTAAGGCGAACTAGCATTCAGGTTACACACTCATTAAGGGCACCTTAAGGTGAAATTCAAACATCAAGCCGGAAAAGCTACTAATCTCAACACGTGCAAGTCACAGTAAATATATCAGAGACTACACAGCCACATGATGGGGAGTATAGCAACCAAGTAAACATAGAAAAACGCTATCCCAATCTATCTCTCAACACTTCCTAAAAATTTTAGCTACCGGTTCAAGGTGGATGCAAACGGTGGATGCAAAATTCGCTATCCCAAATTGAGAGAATACTTATTAATAAGTATTACCACATAATTGGACCAAATGCCCCAAACTCAATGAAGAATTCTAAAATCAGATGTGTCAATAATGATATTCCCTGTCAACAACATTGGAAACGTAGGGAGTTCATTGTCATGCTCTACAGGGATCGTCAAAACTACAACGCAGACATACTAACGTTGTCTAAACGCATCTACATACATCTAGATCTATCAAAGTAGGTAGGTTAAAATGATATCATAATAAATGAGTCTCTGTGTCAAAAAACAATGAATCTAAAATGGCTATGTGGAAACAATAGGTAAATCACTATTGTAAATCTAAATCGCAGAGTAAAAAGGTCAATGCTAAGTTTAGCTAAGTTAAATATTCACTGACATTCAAAATTTAACTGTCATTTACCAAACGCGGGCATGCTAAGTACTAGCATTCAAATCCATGAACGTTGCTTTGTCTGTTAAAACGCAGCTGTAAAAAGATAACCATAGGCTCTCTTTTAATCAAGGGGAGTCATTGCCAACAAACTTGACAAGGTGACATAATAAATCGACAATAAAGAATTCTGCTATCACTATGCTATCAACCTGTTATTAGTAAATTCGCTCTCACTCGGCATGCAAAGAAATAATGATGCCCAATCAATTACCAGTGAAGAAATGCATGGGTAAGGTTCGTAGACAATGATATTACGAACATAGCAGTATAATCGCTGGGGCAATTACCAGGTAACGCAACAATGTAATAAGTAGATACACAGTCAAACACATAGTAGGTCCAAATCGCAATATGAACCATAAGGATGAATCTATCGCTCTCCCAAGTCTAGGGCTAAGTTAGAACCAGAGATTGATGTGTAAAATGATGTGACTCACAGTTTAAAGAAAGATTTGACAAGTTGTTGAAGAGATAATAATAAAATCGTAATGGAAGCAGGAATCACTGTCCAACATATAACACACAGTCAGTCAATCCATTTAATAATAAAAGCGGAATGAAAGCCGAAATCATAACACAGTCGCAGCCAATCCATATTAATAATAAAGTCGCAATGAAAGAAGAAATCGTTGTCCAACACAGGTTTACAAACCCAGTCACACAAGTCAAAAACACAGGCACACCAATAAATAAAACATTGTCTTCCACTTTTAATAATGCTAAGACTTTACCAATCAAGAGCTGGAAACTATCATTAAATGCAGAAAATAAAATAAAATAAACAAACGGAGAGATAATCCTCAAAGGACACAAGGATAAACCATAACCAGAGTTATTCAATCAATATAAGTTGCAAGAAAACAAATAGCCAAGGACAAACAACTGAGGTAGATGGTTGACATGAATATCCTTTGCTCATCATCCATGCACATAATAGATGGTTGACATGAATATCCTTTGCTCATCATCCATGCACATAAAAGCAGCGCGTTGAGATCCATAGGTTTATTAACGTTGAAGCGACAACCATAGATCACGCTCCTGGACAAGTGCTCAAGTGAGGAATGATGAGCTAGGGACGAATGGAAAAAACAACCACAATCATCACAAATCAGTACATCTAAGGGTGGTCAAGACATGCTAGGAGCCAAATGCCATGGGATTCAATCAATCATTGAGCTAAGGGCTATGGAAAAATTCAGTCATCAACTAGAATCCAAGACAATCGTTACACTTACCCAATTTAGCAGGCAAATTTGAAAGCATAAATCATTCTAACAATCTACCATGCAAAAATAAACGAAGTGTACCATTGCCCAATCTCTCGCTCTAAGTTGATGTCCTATGAGCTCCCTGCACTCTTACTTGCCAACCAATGAGACTTCACCGGTACCTTCTAGCCAACACTAGGTGTACTCTTATTTCCTCTTAGACCCTGAGCCACGAAGGAGCCATGCACACTAACCAAAGAATCAACTAGCTTCCAGCTCGCCTCGCAAGGCCGAGCTACCATTCCTCACCAAGATGGGTATCCCAACTCCCACAAGATAAGTCATTCAAGTAGAGATTTTTGTAGCGTAATTACGCAAACAGAAGACCCCCATCATCAATATCCTCCCTCCATTATATAGAGTTTCAAATTCCCTTACTTTCCCAAATTCCATTTTATTTAATGTTTAATAAATTAATTTTTAAAAATCATCCCCATACATGTGTCACCCATCCCCTTCATTCCTCCAAAAACTAAATTCTTTAATTAAATAATTACCCTTATTTCTCTCACCCACCTAGAGTCACTCCTAGAATCACTCCTAGGTGTCCCCAAATTCCCTTACAGGTTTTAATGACTTTCCCCATTATTAATTTGTTAGTTCAATTTAAGTTAGATACCTTACTTAGTTTGACTTTATGCTTTTTCCCTTGTGTTTCTCTTTCCTTTTTAAGTTTCCCTATTTTCCTAGTTTCTTAATTATTTTCGATTTCCCTCTATCCCCTTTTCATTTAGAACTCAATTTGGCAGGTGTAGAAATTAACTTTTTCCTTTTTCCCTTTTTAATTAATAGATTTTAAATTATCATAATATAATAAAACAATTACTTCCCCCTTTTTTAAATTTTTATCCCAACAGATTTTTATGAATCAATTAAATTGCTTAATCCCTTCTTGTTACAATATTAATGAATATTATCATCATTATTTATTTTATTTCTTTTAAAAAATATTTTTATTTTCATATATATATATATATTAAATGGATAAAAAAATTATGCCACCAATATAATTTAGACCTAAACTTTTAATTTTCGTGCTAGGTGACATTTTATTAGGGAAATTGTTTTAAAATTTCTTATCACGTTATTCATACTAAGGACATCTAGGTTCATTTATTTATCATTAACAACACGACGTGCCCTTCAAGATGCACTACGCACTCCAAGGGTGCCACTCGCTTGATTCCATTCTTGTACGATGTACCCTTTAGGATGCACCACGTGCTCTAAGGGTGCCACTCGCCTCTTGATTGACTTGGTAGACATAAAAAAACCCTAGAGTCAATACTCCTCCAGGTTAACTTGTGAGATACTAAGGGCCTCTAAGGAATAATTCCATTGCCTTATTGCCTGCCCCTTAAAATCATCATGAGTGACTGTCACAGTGTGCCCTCGTGGCATCGTGGGTAGCCTCGAACTAGGTAATCGTTAACCTATAGTTCGAGCCATGGTGGGAGTGCTAGTAGGCTATGGTAGGGTTGTTGTCCACACCTCTCCCTCAACATATCTGGTAGTCCTGCATGAGCCCTAAGGTGAACTTCAAACTTCAAGGCGAAAAAGATGCTAATCTCAATGCATGCAAGTTGCAGTCAAAATATCAGAGGCTACATAGCCATGTGATGGGGAGTATAAAAGCCAAGTAAACATAGAAAAACTCTATCCCAATCTATCTCTCAACACTTCCTAAAAATTCTAGCTATTGGTTCAAGGTGGATGCAAGCGGTGGATGAAAAATTCGCTATCCCAAATTGAGAGAATTATTATTAATAAGTATTACTACAGAATTGGACCAAACACCCCGAACTCAGCGAAGAATCCTAAAATCATACATGTCAATAATGATATTCGTTGTCAACAACATTGGAAATGCAGGAGGTCATTTTCATGCTCTGCAGGGATCATCAGAGCTACAACGCAGACATACAATCATTGTCTAAACACAACTACACACATCCAGATCTGTCAATGTAGGTAGGTTAAAATGATATCATAATAAATTAGTCTCTGTGTAAAAAAAAAATGAATCTAAAATGGTTGTGTGGAAACAATAGGTAAATCATTGTTGTAAATCTAAATCGCAGAGTAAAAAGGTCAATGCTAAGTTTAGCTGAGTTAAATATTCATTGACATTCAGAATTTAACTATCATTTACAAAATGTAGGCATGCTAAATGCTAGCATTCAAATCCGTGAATGAACCGTTGTCTGTTAAAACTCAACTACCAAAAAAAGACTGCAGGATATCTTTTAATCAAGGGGAGTCACTGCCAACAAACTTGCCAAGGTGATATAATAAATCGCCAATAAATAAGTCTTCTATAACTATGTTATCAACCTGTTATTAGTAAATTCGCTCTCACTGGGCATGCAAAGCAATAATGAGGCACAACCAATCACCAGTCATCAAATGCATGGGTAAGGTTCAGAGACAATGATATTATGAACAAAGAAGTATAATCGTTGGGGAAATTACCAGGTAATGCAACTATGTAATAAGTAGACACACAGTCAAACACACATCAGGTCCAAATCAAAATCTAAACCATAAGGCTGAATCTATCACTCTCCCAAGTGTAGGTCTAAGTTACAACGAAATATTGTTGTGTAAAATTATGTGACTCACAATTTAAAGAAATATTTGATAATTTGTTGAAGATATAATAATAAAATTGTAATGGAAAAAGGAATTGTTGTCCAACATATAACACACAGTCGTAGTCAATCCATTTAATAATAAAATTGCAATGAAAGACGAAATCATAACACACAGTCATAGTCAATCCATATTAATAGTAAAGTTGCAATGAAAGAAGAAATTGATGTCCAACATAGGTTTACAAACACAGTCACACAAGTCAGAAATGTAGGCACACCAATAAATCAAACGTTGTCTTCCACATTTAATAATGCTGATACTTTACTAATCAATAGATGGAAACTGTCATTAAAAGCAGAAAATAAAATAAAATAAACAAGCATAGAGGTAATCCTTCAAACAACACAAGGATAAACCATAACCCAAGGTACTCAATCAATAGAAGGTGCAAGACAAAAATCAGCCAAGGACAAACAACCGAGGTAGATGGTTGACAAGAACATCCTTCTCTCATCATCTACGCACAGAAAAACATGGCGTTGAGATCCATAGGTTTATTAACACCGAAGCAATGACTATAGATCAGGCTATTGTTTGACTGCTCAGGCGAGGACTAATGAGCTAGCGATGAATGGAAAAAACAACCACAATCATTAAAAATCAATACACTTAAGGGTAGTCAAGACATGCCAGGAGTCGAAGGCCATGGCATTCAATCAGTGATCGAGCTAAGGGCTATGGAAAAATTTAGTCATCAAATAGAATGGAAGAAAATCGTTATACTTACCCAATTTAACAAGAAGATATGAAAGAATAAATCATTCTAACAATCTCCCATACAAAAATAAAGGAAGTGTATCGTTGCCCAATATTCCGCTTTGAGTTGATGTCCTACGTGCTCCATGCACTCTTGCTTGCCCATCGGTGAGACTTCACTGTTACCTCCCAACCAATGCTAAGGATACTCTTATTCCCCCTTATCCCCTCGAGAGACAAATGGGCCACACACACTAACCATAGAATCAATTAGCTTCCAGCTCACCTCGCAAGGCTAAGATACCACTCCTCACCGAGTTGGGTATCCCAACTCCCACAAGCTATGTCAGTCAAGTAGAGATTTTTGCAGCATAACATTACGCAAACAGAAGACCCCCATCATTAATTTCCTCCCTCCATTATATAGAGCTTTGAAGTCCCTTACCTTCCCAAATCCCATTTTATTTAATGTCTAATAAATTAAATCGTAAAAATCATCCCCGTACAGGTGTCACCCATCCCCTTCATTCCTCCAAAAACTAAATTCTTTAATTTTATAATTACCCTTATTTCCCTCACCCACCTAGAGTCACTCCTAGAATCTCTCCTAGGTGTCCCCAAATTCCCTTACAGGTTTTAATGACTTTCCCCATTATTAATTTTTTAGTTCAATTTAAATTAGAAAGTTCTTAAATGCTAGATACCTTACTTAGTTTGACTTTTTGCTTTTACCTTGTGTTTCCCTTTCCTTTTTATGTTTCCCTCTTTTCCTAGTTTCTTAATTATTTTAGATTTCCCTCTTTCCCCTTTTCATTTAGAACTCAATTTGGCAGGTGTAGAAATTAACTTTTTCCCTTTTTAATTAATAAATTTTAAATTATCATAATATAATAAAACAATTGCATCCCCCTTTTTTTAATTTTTATCCCAACAGATTTTTATGAATCAATAACAACACGACGTGCCCTTCAGGATGCACTAGGTGCTCCAAGGGTGTCACTCACCTCATCTGTTTCCCTTGTGCGGCATGCCCTTCAGGACGCACTACGTTCTCCAAGAGTGCCACTTGCCTCATTCCATTCTTACGCGACATGCCCTTCAGGATGCACCACATCCTCCAAGGGTGCCACTCACCTCTTGAATGAGTTGGTAGACATAAAAAACCCCTGGAGTCAATACTTCGCTAGGTGACATTGTGGGAGACTAAGGGCCTCTAAGGAATAAGGCCATTGCCTTATTGCGCGCTCCTTAGAATCATCATGAGCGACTTTCGTAGTCTTCCCTAATGACATCGTGGGTCCTCTCGAACTAGGTAATTGTTAACCTACAGTTCGATCCACAACAAGAGTACTAGTAGGGTATGGTAGGGTTGTTGTCCACACCTCTTCCTGAACATATCTGGTAGTCCTGCGTGACCCCTCTACTCCACATGTGATTCTAGTCAGCAAGCTATCATTAGCCTGCATCATTAACGAATCATGTCAGAAATATATCCATAATCATATCATCTAATCAAATGCACTAGTATCACATATAAAATAATCAAACCCCAATAGTTCACTCCCTGACTCGATCCGGAGTCCAAGGGTTTCATCGATGCCCCAATATCCTCGAGGTCCAAATCCTACACACTCAGGAGAACTGAGTCAATAGCACATGTCTAAGTCAATACAGTCAAATAACATATAGTCACATCCATAATGCCTCATTATAGTAATCAACAATCAATGTTATAATAATCCGGCTCACTTTCTAGCAAGTGTCCTCAAAGAATAAGTTTGGTCAGTGCGCACAAGAGCAGGATGGTACAGAAGGTGAAAATTAATTTTTGGGTGGTGGTCGTGTTTTGGGCTGTGGAATGATTAATCTTCTAACATTGTTTCCCTTAATCATTTCACCCAAAAAAAAACTCTGCAATATAATTGCAGTTCACAAACACCAATGTTACTTCTATGAATTTCAAATAATTTCTTTTCTAAGGGTTTTGTAAACATGTCTACAAACGGATCTTTAGATCTGCAAAACTCTACAAAAATTTCATCATTTTTTATCAACTCTCAAATAAAATGATATTTTGTACCAATATGATTAGTTTTCTTGTGGAAAACATGATTAGGTGACAGACAAATGTTTGATTTATTGTCACATAAAATGTGAGATGGTTCTTGTTGTTCATGCAAAAAATTGGTCATAATCCTTCTCATCCACATAGTCTAACATGCAACTATTGTTGTTGGAACATAGATTGCCTCGATAGATGATAAATTCACAATAGGATACTTCTTTGAATCCCATGCTAGAATTGTTGATCCAATGTTGAACACATATCCTGATGTGATCTTCCTGCCATCTACAATACCTTCAAAATTGCTATAAGTATATCTAGTCAACTTAAAATATGAATCTCATGTGTACAGGTCACCATGATTAGTTGTTCCAACAACATATCTCAGGATCTTTTTTCCTTCTTTCCAATGGGTGCTCTTTGGAGACTCCATAAATCTAGAAATCAAACTTATAGAAAACATTATATCAAGTCTTTTTTCTTTCAAATACATAATACTTCCAAACAATCTTTTATACAGAGTTGGATCTACACATGACCCCTCATAATTCTTACTAAGCATTTTTCCAGTTGTAATTGGTGTTACAACTGGTTTACAATTCACCATCCTAAACCTTTTCAATATTTCCTTTGCATAATTAGTTTGAAAAATAAAAATACCATCTTCATATTGATTTACCTCAATTCCTAGAAAATACTTCATCATTTCTAAATTAGTCATTTCAAACTCAGTTTTCATGGCTTTCTTAAATTCAGCTACCAAAATATTTCCGGTGAAAATAAAGTCATCAACATAAAATCATACAATCAAGAGTTTACCTTCATCATTTACCTTTGTATACAGTGTTGGCTCACTCAAACTCCTTTTGAATCCTCCACCTTTGAAGTATTCATCAATTATGTTGTACCATACTATGGGTGCTTGTTTCAATCCATAGAATTATTTCTTTAACCTGTAAACCTTACCTTATTGTCCATCAATCTTATATACTATATTCTTTTTCACATAAACCTCCTCTTACAAAAGAACATTTAAAAATGAAGACTTAACATCCATCTAGTACATACACCATTTATTATGATCAACAATGGATAACACCATTCTTACTGTATGAAGTCTGGCTATAGTGCACAAGTTTCATTATAATCAATATTGGGTTGTTGACTAAACCCCTAAGCTACAAGCCTTTCCTTGTGCTTCTCAACTTCACCTTTAGAATTTAACTTGGTCATGTAAATCCATTTAACACCTATACAATTTTTATCTTCAAGTAAATCTAGAACTTCCCAAGTGTTATTCCTTTCTATCACATAAATTTCCTCATTCATAGCTTCTACCAAAACTTCTTTCTTAACAACATCATCCAAATTTACATGATCATATGCAATTAATGAAAAAAATTGAAAATTGATCTACTTCATCATTTTTCTCATACAATTCCCTTAAACTTCTAGTCTTCTGACCTCTAATTTTGTTTCTTGATGAAGCTAAAGTAGGATTTGATTCATCACTTACCTCTGATCCTGTTTGCATGCCACCATGACCTCATGGATCACCACGCTCATTTGTTCTGGGAGTTCTTACTTGTGATAGGCTGACTCATGGTGATTGTCTTGAAGGATTTCTTGCTATAGTTGTATGTGATTTTGGAATCAACTGTCCACCTTGTACGTCCTTCTCATCTTCATCATCATCTTCATTGGATATTTTAGCTCCCCCAGAAACAATTTTATCAATGCTACCATCCCAAGATTCTTCTTCCTTGAAATCAACATCTCTGTTGATAATATACTTCTTGGTGATTTTTGTAGAATCTATATTCCTTAGACTCCTCATTGTATCCAAAAAAGACACATTTCTCACTTATTTCATCCCACTTTTTCTTCATATCTTCAGGTACATGTGCATAATTTACACACCAAAAAATCCTCAAATGGGATATGCTACTATTCTTACCACTCCAAGATTTCTTCACACTCTTAGTTGGACTCCTATTCAGAATATATAGTGAATAAATAACTGCATCAGCCCAATATTCATTCGAAAGATTCTTCTACTTCAACATACTTCGGGACATATTCATAATGGTTTGATTCTTCCTTTCAGCTACTCCATTTTTCTATGGAGTATAACGAGTAGTAAACTATCTCTTGATTCCATGAGACTAACAAAACTCCATGAAATCAATTAGCGTATACTCACCTCCTGTGTCTGATCTCAAGAATTTAATATATTTTCTACTCTCTTTTTCAACCATAATTTTAAACCTCTTAAATATATCAAAAGATTTAGAATTTTTCTGCAGCAAATAAACCCAAGTTTTTCAACTGAAATCATTAATACAAGTCATAAAATAGACATTACCAACCAATAAAGGCGTTTTCATCGGTCCACATAAGTCTCTGTGAAAAATTTCCAATGGATATTTATCTCTAGAAGAAACTCCAGAAATAAATTTATCCCTGTGATGCTTTGAAAGTATGCAACTCTCACATGAACTTGTTGGTTATTAAATACTAGGCAACCCCTTCACCATTTTCTTCTTTTGCAACAAATCTAGACCTCTAAAATGTAAATGGCCATATCTCAAATGCCATAATCATGACTCATCTAATCCTTTAGATTCATAAGCATTCAAAGAGTCATTCATATCATTTTTCATAATAAGCGGAAACATTCTATTCTTTTTCATCTCTACTCTGGCAATCAACTGCTTACTTGGATACTTATCATAAATTGTACATACATTGTTCTTGTAGAACACTATGTACTTTTTCTCTATCAGTTGTCCAACACTTATCATATTACATTTCATACTAGGTACATTATAAACATCATCTATTTTTCTTCTTTCATCATTCTTAATATAAATAGGAATCACAGCTTTACCATTAACTCTTACCTTACTGTAATTAACCAACTTTAAAGCTAAAAAAAATTCATTATAAATTCCGCGTGTATGGTAAAGAGCTTGTGACAAGTGCCAGACCGATTTGGTAGGGGAAAATTATTTTTTTAAGTTTCCACAGGCTTTAAATATTATTAACTTAAACAATTAGAAAACATTTTTGGAAAAGGGGACCATGTAACTATCCAAGAAAATAAAAATGGTTGGGGCAAGTCGAAGGTAAGAACATTTTAGCTACCAAGAAAGGACAAGATAAAGGTGGAAATAAAAAAGTGCAAAAGGGTTCAATATGGTTGTAATAAATTTATGTTCAGATTAATGGAGATATTTTATATTCTATCCACAAGTTTTATTTATGATATTCTTTTCCTATTGTTGTAAATCCCTTGTGATATTTGTTAATGGTTAATTTCTATTTTAAATTAGTATTCTATTTTTGTGCACTCTATGGGAAGATGCCTATTTTTGGGGGGATTGATTTCATAAACTATGGTGACAACAATATGCCCACTAGCCATCACCAAAGCATGTCCCCCTTTCTCATCATCGTGTCCTAGAATTTGAGAAAGTGGTTGGTGCTCACTATATATCACCATAAAAAGTCCCCCTTAATCCTCATTGTCATGTCCTGTTTGTATTGAGAAACTTAATATAGATCTACAAAGGTATGTATCAATGCCCTTTTGAAAAATTCTAAATTGGTAGCAACATGCCTGAAGAGGTATTTAAAATATGAGCATATGGAAAGTTGTAAATTATTCCACAATGCCGATAGTTGATGGTAGGTCCTTGATAATGGACTTTTTTTAAAATCTTGTGTAGAACCCATTAGACTTGTGATGTCATTTTCCATTATTTTTCTACAAACGTAATTCGATATATTGACCAATGTATGTCCCTCTTTCGACCAACATAGATGATATTTCGACATAATTTTTTCATTATTTTGACGTAGGAATCAACGCGTAAGGACACATACGTTGATCTTTCGACTAATATTAGTCAATCATTAGACACTTTTTTGTTTCTTTTTATATGATCTTTTATAAACATGTGTTGACAGATTGACACAAAAGATGTCAAAATATCAAAAAATAAACACGATCTTTCGACCAATGTTAGTGGATCATTAAAGAAATTTTTTTCACTCTTTACACACTCTTTCAAAAAGCATACATTGCAATCTCAAGAAAAATACATCGAACGATCAACCAATGTACATCTATCTTTTAACCAGTGTTTTTGGATCAATAGAAAAAAAATTGTGGCTATTTAAACATACTTTAGACAAATATATGTCGACAAAGCGACAAACATATGTCGTACAATCAACAAACATACATCAAACAATTGAAAACTATATGTTTCTCTTTCAACCAATGTTTTTGGATCATTAGATGAATGTTTGTGGCTATTTACATGAAATTTGAGTTGATATCCTAACTAAATGTCTCATCGTAAAGTGAATTGGAAGACCAATGATAAAATTCTCATCAGTAGTGTGGCATGTGTTTAATGATGAAATTAGGTTGATGCGTTCATTGAAAGACCAAAGTTTTTGCAATGTAAATGCATCGATAAATTGTTGGAAAATGGGCCCAATTTACTAGTTATCACACAAAAAATAATAATAGCAGAGATAACCTAAAAACCGCAACTCCAAGGAAAACCCAAAAATAGAGGATTTTATTATCACCTGAGCAAGATCAGAAAATGAGTAGAAAATCAGTTCCAAACTTGGAACACTTCACCATAAAAAATGTTTCTTGGATTTTTTATTCATGACTTCTCTTCCTCGGCATGTACGATTCTCCTTGTAGCAATGATGACTATTGTAGAACATTGGTATGAAAGTTGGGGGAATTGATATCCCTCACATAGATTAGGCATGGGATGAGGAAAATGGTTGGTGTATTTCAACCTCCATATCCTTCTCTTATGGATGTAACTTATCCCCCTTGCTCTCCCATGGATCCCTTGACCTATACCCCTAAAACTTAGACTCTAACACTCTGTTTTCCAAAGATTTAAAAGGTGAGGAATGTTGGCAGCCTTCTAATATCCTTCACTTATACTAGACTCAAGCAATAAACCCTCTTCATCTCTGATTTATAGTTGAAACCCTCTTGGTGTCAATTACCAACTCAATTATCTCCTTAGGTCACCTCACTTTCTTATAAATCTTTAGATGAGTGGTTAACTTCTAGTAAGTGGTTAACTTCTAACAAGTGGTTAACTTAACAAGTTTTAACTTCATAAGTTTTTGACTTTTAACAATTAGTTAACTTAACAAATGGTTAACTTCTAAAGGACTTGGAGATACATTAAATCATGTGTCTTTGGATTGCATGACACCTTTCCTAAGCCAAGAAACTTACCCTCATTCCAATATTTCACAACTCCCTCTTAATGAGGAAGGTGTTTTCCCCAATTCCCACCTTATCCCTGAAGAAGACAAACTTTCCTTTCATCAAGGCCTTGGTGAGAATACCTGCCACCTTTTCATATATAGGAACATGTTGTAACTGGATTGCACCTCTCTAAACATGATATCTGATGAAGTGATATATAATTTCGACATGCTTTGACCTATTATAAAATACACGAATCTCATAGAGTTTTATGCCACTCTGATTATCACAGTGTATGGTGGTCAGCTCTAGCTCCTAACTAAACAATTTCACTAGAAACTTTCAAATCCATATGGAATCACATGATCCCATTCCCGCTACCATGTATTCTTCTTCTACAAAACTCAATGCAACATACTTATGCTTCTTCTTGAACCAAGAGACAACTCCCAATCCCAAGATGAAATGAAACCCTGAAGTGATTTTCATTTCCATTGTATTTCTTTCCCAGTATGCATCTATGTATCCCACAACTTCAACCCATACTCAATTATGCCATGTAGGTACCTCAAAATATGCTTTTAACTCTTGTCATGTGATATGACAAACCACTATCAAAGTACCGCACCCATGTGTCATATGTTCTTGAGAAAGATATGCAAGCAATGAGTGAGAAATCCTCATCAAATCTAGAGAAAATTGATCAATTTCCACATAAGTTGTTGCCTATGACTTCTTGTTATCCTAGTTATTATTATGACATTGACTAGAATAATTTCCTATGTTTTCACAAGAAAATCATTTGAATTTGATCATGTCAGGTTTCTTCTCACACTTGGAGGTCATACTACTACCTAAGCCTTTCTTTGATTTTTGTTTTATGTTTTCTGCAATAGAAATGTTCTCTTATTCCTCACACTTTTGATAAATTCTACTACAACTGAGAGATTATAACCTCAAATCCTCTTACATGAAGTCATCTGACAATCAATCCGAGTCTAAAGTGTTTTCTCTAACCACAATGCATCCCATGACTTGGAGAAGCCATTGAAGGTTATCCTCATAAGTTCAGTGCCATCCACATTTTATCCTATATATGTAAATTCATATTTCACTTTTCTAAGTCTCGTGAGGTAGGAGGACATAGTTTCCCCCTTACCCATCTTGGTATTTCTAAGTTTTTCCTTCAAAACCATTTTTGTATTTAGATTAGAATTCTAGTATAGTTTAGTGATGGTTTCTAACATCTTCCTAGTTTTATCCAATATTGAAAGGTGAGGGACCATATGGTCCTTGACCCCATCCAGAATGATATGCCTTACCTTGGCATCATTTGTTTTATGAGATTTTTCCTGTTGTGCATTAGCTAGAACAACAATAGTTTTCTCTACAAATTTCTTCAACCCATACTCCTATAATGACACCAATATATTCTCCTTTGAAATGCCAAGATTATATGATCCACAAAACCTGTCCTCAAATATGATACTTGAAATAGACATTTTTGTAAAACACTTTGGTCACATCCTCCTAGATCGGAAAATAAAGCTAGCTAAAAAATATATGTAAACACTTGGTTTCCTTCTTAGAGGAAAATATCTAATACCATGTTATTTTTCTTTAAAACTCAACATACTAATTTTTTGTTCTTCAATATATTTTATTACCCAAATAAAAAACAACAACAAATTTTAAATTTGATCTATAAATTGAAATATTATTCAGTTAATAAGTTTGCAAATGCACAACAGAATAAATAAAAAATCAATCGCATAGAAAATAATAACATTAGACATATCCTGGAAACTCCAACTCCATGGAAAACCAACAAAAAAAGGTTTTTATTATCATCTCATCAAGATCAAAAAATTACTACAAAATCAATGCCAAACCTAGCACACACTAGCAAATTTGGGTCATTTTGCGGTGACTATTTCGATGCTCTTATGACATTATGTTATGGATATTGCAATGAATCTTGATTCACCCAAATGTCTCTTCATGGTGTGGCATGTCTGGCGAACCTGGATTAATGTCGCAAGAGCGACACCACTAGGGAAATCCTTGCAAATGAGACAAAGTAGGGAAATCGTTGCAAATGAGACAATGTAGAGATATCGTCGCAAGCATGACAATAAAGAGAGATCATCACACAATCGACAATATAGGAAAAGTAAGGGAAAAGTTTGTGATTGTAGTGTCCCTAAGGCCGAGCTCCATTGTAAACCATGTTTGGAGAATTATGTTATGTTTATAGGTTGGTGGTAAGGATTTTCATAAAATTTGGAGGCTTATGTGTTGATGACTAGAACTGATGCGAAGGCAGGGAGCCCTCTTGTTGTACCTAACATCTATGCCAAACATTTAATAAAATATAAACACCTTGGTCTGAGGGCCCGACCCTGAGGCCCGAGTGAAGGGGGTGAGCATCCATAGGTAGGCAAGAGTGGGAGCTAGAAGGTGGGAAGGAGGCTAAGTGTTGACCTAGGGGGCTAAGCTCTGAGGGGCTTAAACACAGAATAATATTTTAATATATTATTCCAAAGAATAGTTATATGCATCATATGTTTTTATCCCTAAGTCCCTTTTGGAAGGACACATGAATTCCAAAGTGGTGGGAAGAGCGTGTATGTCTTTGGTGGAGCATGCGGTTCCATGGGTGATAGTCATCAACCCTGTTGCATGTGAATAAAATGGCCAGGTTGAGCCGTGAGAAGAGGCCATTCCATTCCCATTCCATGGGATTTTTTGAATGTGTATGGATCTACGGTAGTAGGACTAACCCGACTCACATGAGAACCTTGAGGAAGACCACAGCTGGCTGAAATGTGCGATATGCGATTAAAATACATGCAGCATGTAACTCAACCCTACAGTCGTGGTGATTTTGGGGAAGTGTCTTTTCTTGTTGGGGAAAGGCTGGCCGAGCCTAACTATGAGCATTCCCATTCGAAGCATTGGCTGTGAAGCCATCTATGATTGCCGAACCGGTTTTGAAATCGTTTCCATTCCTTCCATCCATCTCTTTCCATCCATCCTTCCTTGTCCTTCCTTTCCTTTCCATCCCCTCACTTTCCTTCCGTCCATCCTTTCCTCCTTCCATTCCATCCATTTCCTTCCATTCATTCTCCTTCCACTCTCATCCATCCATCCATCCGTCCATCCATCCGTCCTCCATCCTTCCTCCATCCATCCATCCATTCCATCCATCCATCCATCCGTCCATCCATTCCATCCACTCTTTCATCCATCCATCCATCCTGTCCCATCCATCCATCCTCCTCCATTCCATTCCTCCATCCATCCTCCTCCTTCCTCCATCCATCAAGTCCATCCATCCATCCGTCCATCCTCCATCCGTCCTTCCTTCCGTCCATCTTCCTCCATCCGTCCACTGTCATCCTTCCTTCCTTCCATCCATCCTCCTCCATTCCTCCATCCGTCCGTCCTCCATTCCTTTCCTCCATCCTCCTTTCCTCCTTCCGTCCATCCTCCGTCCATCCATCCATCCGTCCATTCATCCATCCTTCCTCCATGTCCATCCATCCATCCATCGTCCGTCCATCCATCCATTTCCTTCATCCATCTTCCATCCGTCCATCCATCCTTCCTTCCATCCATCCACTATCCATCCATCCATCCATTCCATCCATCCATCATCCATAGACCATTTGTCCTTGTCCATTCCATTCCATCCATCCATTCCTTCCATGTCCATCCATTCCATCCATCCATTCCTCCATTCCATCCATTCCTTCCTCCATGTCCATCCACTCGTCCGGCCTCCATCCTTTGCGTCCATCTTTCAATCGTTCTGAAGTTTGCAGATCCAAATAAGGATTAAGTAGTGTGCATAGATACGTAAAGGAGGAGGGGCTAAGGAGGGAGTTCTCAACCAAGAGTTTGTAATTTGTTATGAGGTCCGTGAAAGAGAGCGAAAGGAATTATACCCTCACAATTTAGAGTTGGCGACAATCATCACACCTTGAGAATGGAGACATTACCTCATGGTAAAGAGATTTGAGTTGAGAACAGACCATAGCGGTCTAAAGTATTTATTTGATCAGCCGACCTTAAATTCCGGACAAATCCATGGCTGGAATTTGCATCTTGATCTCGACTTTTGATATCAAACGCCTCAAGGGAAATAAAATAAGGTGGTGGATGCACTCAATAGAAAAGCGCATGAATTACATGCTGACCATTGTATGTACCAGTTGAGATGAAGAATGATTTTTTGGTACAAATGATGATTTGCGGTACAAAAATCTTTAACAAAGCTACATCGTATGAGGGACCGAATAAAGGAAAGTTACACCTTGAGGAACTAATGGTTTGTACGTATAAGCTTGAGTGTATGTACCTAATGTCGAGGAATTGAAGGTACGGCAATTCTAAGGAGATGCACATAATGTGGCTTATCTTTGGACATCTACGGATATCGAGGAAAGACTATGTGACGGTCGAAAACCATTATTTTTGGTTGGGTTTGAAGAAAGAAATCTCGTTGAATACATGCGCCGGATATTGTAAGATTACCGAAAGGTTAAAGTGGAGCATAGGCACCCAATAGGGTTGTTGCAGCCTTTACTATACGAATGGAAATGGAGACGATGGAAATGGATTTTATACAAGATTTCCCAGGAACAAGCAAGCAACCTTGATTGATCATGGTGGTGGTGGACAAGCTTACTAAAAGTGCCCATTTTATTCCAGTAAAAACCACCCACCGAGCGTGAGGATGTTGTTGACATTTTTCCTAAAAGAAGTTGCACTCTTGCACATAATTCCTAAGACAATTCTGTCTCATAGGGACCCGAAATTCACTTGAATTTATGGAAGGGACTATTGAAATGGATTTGGTACAAATATGGATTTTAGCACAACATATCATCGAGTTTAATGGATGAACAAAGAGTAAACAAAGTAATAGAACATCTTGAGAATGTATGTGATGGACAACCATCAAAGATTGGTGATTCACACACGTTGGTAGAATAGCCTACAATAGTAGTTATCATGCATCATTGAATATGAGGCCATTCAAAGCGCTCTATGGAAGAAAGTACAACACTCAATGAGTTGGGATAATCGGTGACAGTGATAGTTGGGCTGGCCATGAAAGAGATGGAAGACCAAATGATAAAAGAATTAAACATAATTTAAAAGTTGCCGAGGATGGGAAGAAATTCTGGCCCGATAGTAGCAGAACCCATAGAGAATGCAAAGTGGGTGACCATGTTTTCCTAAGTGAAAACTAATAAGTTCACAGGCGAGGAAGTTGCTCAAGTTGGCAACAATATTTTATAGACTGTTGAGATCTGGAAAGTTGGGGCAGGTTGAATACATGCTTGGATTACTGCATATGTGGTTGTACGCTAATGTGTTTCATGTTCAACGCTTAAAAATATGTGCGATGCTAATCATCTTATCGATTGGAATGTGATTCAGGTGGAACAAGAAGGTGTCATGCAAGTGCATCACAATGCGCATATTGGATAGGAAAAGAAAACTGTCCTAGAATCGAGCTATAGGTATTGTAAAGGTCTAGTGGACTTAGTACAGTCCTGAGGACGCTACCTGGGAGCATGAAGAGAGGGACCATCAATGAGGCGAGAATGCCATAATTTTAGAAAATTTTGAAAGGCTTGCGAGAGACAATGTAAAGAGTTGCAGTGAGGGCAGTGAAAAAATAAGGAGGAGAGTTATAGTTGAGGACAGTGAAAAAATAAGGGGAGGGGGATTATAGTGTCCCCAAGGCTGAGCCCCATTGTAAACCATGCTTGGAAAGGAATTGTAATTATGTTTATAGGCTGGTGAGCCAAGTTTGCATAAGCTCGAGGCTTATGTGTTGTTAAGCCAGGGAGCCTAAGTATTGAAGGCCAAGAGCCTGTTGTTGTACTTGTATGTATGCAGAACATTTAATAAAATATAAACACCGCCAGGTGCAGACCGACCACGATGAATGAGTGAAGGGGGACTGAGTAGCCACATAGTGGGTAAGGAACTAGGGGATGGAAGGTGGGAAAGGGGATAAGTGTTGAGCCTAGGGGCTAATACTAGGGGGGTTTAAGCCTGGGAATAATATTTTAATATTATCCAAAAGTTATGTGCATCATATGTTTTTATCCTAAGTCCTTTTGGAAGGACACATGAATTCCCAAGTGGTGGGAGGAACGTGTGCTGGTGGAACACATGCAGTTCCATGGGTGACAAGTGTCAACCATGGTGCATGCAAATAAAATGGCCAGGGTGAGCCGTGAGAAGGGGCCATTCCATTCCCATTCCATGGGATTGTCTGAACGCATACGGAGCTCTGAGCAGTAGGACTAACCCGACTCCTGTAGAGAACCTTCGGAAGACCCTGCGACTGGAATGTCTGTGTCTGATTCTGAGAAATCCCATGCATGTAACCCTAGCCTACGAGAAGCCTTTGTTGATTTTTGGGAAGAGTCTTTCTTGTTCGGGAAAGATGAGTGAGACTATGCGAGCATTCCCTGTTCTGAAGCATGACTATGAAGCCATCTTGTGATTTTCTAACCAGTTTTTGGAAATCCTGTGTCTGTTTTCCCATGGGATTGTTGAGACTACGCAGTATTGGATTGCATGAGGCTTGTTGGCCTTTGAGAGACTCCCTCCAGGTGAGAGAGTGCGTAGGGGAAGGAGAGAACTCTTGGAAGGAACCCTGTAGATGCCATAGAGCCTAGAGACTTCTGGTTCAGTCTATTCCTGTAACCCAAGGTAAGGGAGATTGGCAGCTGAAGGACTGTCCAGGTGACAGAGAAGGTACATTCTCCTGGGGTGGAACAAGCATATGGGGAATGAGGGTTTGTGGGCAGTGAGCGTGGGAGATTCCTGGGAGAGCATTCCGTCCTTATGGTTGTGTGTGACTTTTTTCCCTGTAACCTTAGCCTAAGCCTAGATTCCTTCCCTTGGGGTGGAGCTTAGTCCCAGCTCGGGGGTGATCCACTACTGATTTGATGAGCGGTGTGGTCTAAGGATGGGAGGTTCTTGGAAGGCCTGCATTTGGTTAGTGGATTCCACCATTGTTACAAGATAGGTGTCTCACTATGTTTTATCACATTTTATCATGTCTCTACTGTAAATGTTATCATGTTTTCCGCTGTGTATACAAATTAATATGGAATACTATGGATTGTTTAATTATAGCAGTAATGATATGTTTTACTCTGAGCTAAATGTGTTTATTTGTTAAATGCATTGGATATATGATATCTATATGAGATCTGTACAAATGGTGTGTACAAGTGGGTATCAGAGCGCGAGTAAGCCTAGAGTTCTGAAATGGGTGTGCTATAGTGATGAATCATCTTTTGAAGTGGTCATCGCAAGAGCGATGAAAACAAGGTATATTGCGACAAAATTGCTACACAATTTTCATTATTTGTATGGCAAGTTCGTCACAAGATTTGTACAGGTCATCACAATTGCGATGAACATAGGGTATATTTCCAAAAAATTGCTATACAATTTTCCTGATTTGTATAGCAAGTGTGTCACAAGATTTGCAAGGGTCATCGCAATTGAGATGAAAACATGGTATATTGCCATGAAATTGCTATACAATTTTTGTGATTTGTATAGAAAGTATGTCGCAAGATTTGTAAGGGTTGTTGCAATTGAGACGAAAACACAGTATATTTCTATGCAATTTTTTGTGATTTGTATAGCAAGTGCATCGCAATATTTCTATGGTGCATCAAAATTGCGATGACAACAATTTATTTTAAAAAAAAATGAAATTTTATTTTTGACCAAAAAAAATAAAATTGGAATCTTTGAGCCAATTATAGAAGGTGCTATGATTTCACACTAAAGAGGTCATCCAAGTGAGAATTTGTTGCATAACTCCAAACCATATGCATATATTCAATTTTTGTAGGGGCCCCTTTCGTTTTTCTTATAAAAGAAAAATAAGAGGGTTGTTGTGGCCACAATAGTTGGTTGGTTGGTTGAGTCAGTGGACTGACTTGACTATTCAAACTAACTATATTCTAGATAGGGAAGCCACCCACTATCACCTTAGTGCCCTTCCTCTACATTTCTAGGCCATGGTTTCTAACGTAAGGAGGGTTTTCCTAGGGGGCTAATATTAATTCCTATCATTGCATTTCTAGACAGGTGAGGACAAGGAATTTGTTTGACTTGTGTTGACTTCTCTAAATTGATGCTTCAAGAAAAGTAATTCCCATAAAATGATCAATGAATGCTTGGAAATAAAACACTTACTTTATTCAACACAACACACCAATCCATTACTCATATTTAGTGATCAAGCAATATAAAACGGTCAAGGTGAAACTTTCTAAGTAAAAAGTTTATATTCATTCACAAGATAGTCGTCATTTATCAAATTTCATATGTCCAAGAAGTGAAGCATGAACAAGTACTTATGAAACATTTAAGCATGAAATTGGGTCGTTATGATAGCAATGAAATGGAGAATCATTGTAACAAGTTCATAACCAATATAAGTTTGCATCCATTCAATAAGTGTATGCCATGAAACACATGAAGTGTCATTATCATAAAGAGAGAATAAGGCAATGAGCTCAATGTAATAACTTTAGAAAAAAAACAATGCTACCATATTAGCAAATTTCACTATTATATGCCAAGGCACAAAAATTATATCATTAACCAAACTTATCATTCATTCATCAATACTCAAAAATTAATTTCTTTCTCATCATACAATATAGATCAATTCTTTGGAACCATGATTGTAGCATGAATCGGCCCTCTCAACTAGAAAATAATAGAAATGTTGCACTGTTTGGGTATATTGTTTGGGGTGGTTATGGTAGGAATATATCATGGTCAACCAACCAAGCCAAAAGACATGCAAACACCACAACAAAATATGGTTAACAAACCTTCATACAATAGTGAAAGGAGACAACGATTGGACTAATTACAAGGTCCTTTGGAATTCCTTAACATATTTTGGCTTCTTTGGGATGTGGAAAACAAGGTGTGATAAAAACATTGCAAGACATCAACACTTTAATCACCATTGAAAGTGGAATACTTCTGCAATTTTAGGACAGTCTTGGATAGGGTTTTAGATAACACATAGGAGGTAATGTCAAGGCTTTAAACTAGTCAATCTATCTCTCTTCAAAGTCGTTTGGACACCTATGGAAATGAATATAATGAAATCCTCGAAACATTGGAAAAAGAGGAGGGTTACAAATAGCCCCACACAACAATAAATCTCTGCAGAAAAAGGAATACTAGAAAAATCCCAGAACAACAATGAAGAAGATTGAATGATTTCACTTTGAATGAGGTTGTTGGACCTTCCAATACATCCAATTATAGTTTATAATAACCTAGACCAACACTCCTTCAAAATGTTGCAATAAAATTTATTTTCAACCCTAGTTATGTTGTATTGATTTCAACCATTCCAAGCAAAGTATGCATTAGGGCATCCATAAAAGTGATCAATTTCTACTTAAATTAAACAAGATTTTCAAACCCTTTTGTGATCAACATATAGATGTTTCTTTGAGAACTAGTTAGCATGGTTTGAACTAGTATAAGTCAATGAGGCTCAATGCAATCTAGATTGAGGATAACACATTATGAAAACCATTACTAGTACTATCAAGGTGAACTGAAAGGTTGGCCAAGAAAAAGGATAGAGCCATCAGACATCCTACCTTAATGCATGAACAATAATTTCAATGATCAAATGGGTAAGGTTAGAGAACTTACCTTGAGAACCCTTCCAAGTGGAGCATTTCACCCTTAATTATTTGGCCTTCTAGCAACCTTTTTATTCCAAAAAATCCTTTAAAAGTGCTTATATAAACCTTGAAAATGAATAAACATTAACAAAGAAAAAAAATAGATTCTCAAACAAATATTAAGACAAGTTTCTCATTAATATCCAATGGTTTTAAATGAGGGAGGACTCTTCCTTTTATAGGTGAAGATTCTCCTCAAATACAATACAACACAATGTGCTAGCTCAATACTATGAGGCCAAAACCATGGGAAAATACAACAAATCATCTACCAAATCCCTCAAAACCCTCCAAGAGCCAAATGACCGTAAAGAATGATCCAAATATAATAATAAATTCCACAAGTGTGGGATAGAGGTAGAGAATAAATTAGGTTCACTCCTTAATAAAGGTGAAATTTTCCCATGAGAGGGTGAATTATTGAGTCAACATTGTCCAGATACTCCCAAAGATCCTCCAACCAACTCCCTCAAATGAAGGAAAGGTCCAAGTCTAGAATAATGAACTCAAGAAGATGACATTACCTCTCACATGTGTGAGGCATCCAAGTAAAAAAGTCAAGATAAATTCCATGTGTGGCCTCCCCTAGGTGGGTGCTTCTCAAGTAGATAAAAATAAAGCATGCCACATCATCACAAGGTCCAAATAACAACCTATAACCACATCCATAATTTGTAAACAAATACTCCAATGCATTAATAAATCCCATGTGTGGTCCAAGGAGAGATAAATAATGCATAAGTGTGAATGAAACATCCAATTGATAGAGGAGAATGAATTTGAGTGGTCCATGTGGCATATGTGACGACATGGAATCCCTCTTATGGATCCCAATGTGGTGAAATGAATCCCAAGGAAAATGGTATGGATCCCAATGTATGTAGATATGATCATATATAATTACATGGATCCCAATGCAATGTCATGGATCTTGAGGCATAATACATGTATCCCAATGCACAATACCCACTTGAAGTGATGGGTCTAGCCTCTTAGAAAGTCATTAATTGGTAGCACCTGGTGACATCTCTTAGCACAACATAAAGAAGGGGGTTGGTTTTAATATTTTCTGAAGTCTTACCAAGGGGAACAATATTGACTCGTATACATGCATCAAGTCCTAAGACAACACATATTTCCTAAGCACCTAGGTGAAAGATAAGAAAAAATAATTAATAATTATGAAAGGGAATGGGGAATGAGTTCATGTGATGACCCTCAACATCTTAGACATGCCCAAGTCTTATCAATCATTTATTTATTCATCCACCTTTATTTAGCTAGGCATTTTACATATAATATCTTTCTAGAGATAGATTAACATTGAGTTACCATCCTTAACATTATTTCTTAGTACCCCTTTAAGAACTGTTTTTTTTAATGTTTGTTTTATCTAACAAGTTCCTTTTATTTAGATATTTATAGACAAAATAGATACTAGGGGCATTGGCCTCATAGTGAGGGATCATTGCTAAAGATTTATATTTGGATTTTGACTTTATCTCTTCACCTCTTTTCCTTATTGTATTATTGACTTGGGCTTTATCAATTTGACCTTTCCTTTTGACCTTTGAGAAATCATACATGACCAAGATGAAATTTTCTATATGGATGGAATGAATAATTCTTGGGAGTTGGAAAATGATTAGCATGGTTGGGATATGAATAATGATATCTATCCTAACAACCCAATGGTATAGGTTAATCCAAGAGATGACACACTTCTAACATAAAACATGTTCCCTAAGGTACTACAAGGAAAGTCATAAAACCATGTAATGTTATGAAATACTACTAGGAAATCATTAGGTGTTTACCACCTTATGATGAGATAATAAGTTACATCATCATTTCCAAATAAGTATTGATACGTGGAATGCAAAATGAAGCAAATAGGAACCATGCCATACCGTACAACAATGCATCTATCATTTGAGGAGTTGGAATGAAAGTGAGCTACACCATAGTTGAGCTAGCACAATCATGTTTTTGGTGGAGATCAAGAATAACTCTATCTAGATCTAGGGAATATGAGCATGAAACATCATGAAAGGAACAACTTGAAACCCTTGCTAGCGTATCCAAAACTTTGTCACCCCTCATGGGGTAACATCTGGCTCATACTTGTGGACATGCACTCTATGTGAGGATGTATGAGAACTCCATAATCTCTATAGACCCATGATCTACACACCATATAACTTGGAAAATGAAACAAAATTTGGGGTGAATCTACCACCCTAGTTAGAAATAAAAAATACTTGGCACAAATAAAAAAAATTCACCAAATATAAACATGAAAGTAAAGTAGGAAAACACGTGTAAGAAATTATTCTAAGGAAAATCAAATGCATCAATAAAATTAGGCAATGCATGAAAGTAAACACACGAAAGAAAGGACAACATAAATGGAAGGAAAAAAATCGTTCTAACTACTACTCAAAGATCATATTCATGCCTACCCTATTGGATAACTAAGGGATGTGGCTGATAGGTGAAATAAAATATCCAAATCAACCATTCAAGGAGCTTACCAACATATAGAAACCTTCCCTTGTGCTTGGTTATCATCCAAAACATGGATATTCCAAGAATCAAGTGGGTATCAAGAATAATCTAACTCACTCTCAAGTCTGGAACATAAGGTAATATCTATAAAGTAGAAAGCCCAAACTATACCAAGGTTTGACATGGCCATTCTCAACCCCTAATGTTTAATCCTTAAAACGTATTATTGCATCTTCCCAAAAATTTATTTTTGCATGTTGCACCAATTTTAATGTTTGCACATTGTTTGGAAAAGATGCTTTCCACATGTCACATGTCACAAGAGTTTCAAAGTTGCATATATCATTTCACAAGATTTTGGAAGTTGCATATTGCATATTCAATTTCTATTTGTTTCCTAGACTCCATATCCCAAGAACAAAGCACCGGGTCTTTCTTGGATTATCACGTCTTGAATCAAGGGGTATTGAATCAATATATACAAAGTCTTATAAGAGAATTTGAAATTATCATTAAGTGTATAACAAAATTACATTCATAGAAATATACAAGCCATAGAAATAGCCTTGTGTATATTCTAAGATGAAAAACTGCCCATAATGTCAATGCATTATATGCATCATTACATGTTCATCTATATAATGTACATCTAATTGTCTTATAAAATTATTACATGACATCATGAATTTCTTTTAGTCTTGTTCTGTGCTTTCCAGGTCTTAAGTAATTCATCCATATCCATGTCTTCATTTACTGGGTGCTCTTCAACAACTGATGTTGCTTCATTCATTTCATGTCGAGTATGTTTGGTCTCGTACCCATGATGTGTATGCTATTGTGAGGGGCCATCACCTACAAAAATAAAAAATAAAAAATTTCTATGGCCAATTTTTAAATATCATTGAAGTAGTTCATTAATATTAAAACAAACCTCTGCAATGTAATTATTTACCTGGTCCTATAGTCGGCACCATTGGAATGGCTCCCATCCCATTCACTTGATATTCAGGTCGAGGAGGATCAACTATGACATTCTCCACCATTGAAACGTCAAAATTTATAAGTACATAATTATTAAGTATATGATTAATATATAGACATTTTACACTTGTGTGCCTCAGTCACAGGAACATCCTAGCGCTGCACCTCACTAGGATGGGGATGCTCATGAGGAGCACCATGATCTTTTGGCTGCATTGCAATATAAAAGCTCTTTTGTCCAATAATAATGGTTTTGTCGATAGTGTTGCTCCCATGATTAAAACAAAGTAAGGCAGTAAATTATGGATGATATCAAACATTTACATATTTTATAAGTAATGAAAGGTTAATTTGGACTAGCTTTTATTTACCTTATCCCGCAAATGGGACCTTGGGGTCTACCCCTTGTTTTTCATATGATAAACCACAGCTTTATAATCGTACTTGTAACCAAGTCGGATGTCTTCCTCCATGGTTTCAGTTCTAAAGTCGTTGCCCTGCATTGCATAAGGATATGGTTTTTTAATGTTTTTGGCTGCAATTACCTGAAAGTTGTAAGGTGATACAAATAATATTCTTAAGATGTTTGGGTACTTACAATTCGTGACTGTAACCTCAAGTAGCCTCCCTAGCCTAGCTTGTGTTGGCCATGTTTGGAAATCCTTTCTTTGGTTTCCTTCGAAGTGTCAGGAAACCTCTCATAAAAAAATTCAAGTATGCTATATATAACCACACTTTTATTTAGATATAAAGAAAAATAAAGTTGGTATTGAAATCAAAATATTGCAATTTACCTTGGTGTATCAGTTATTTATTCTCCTGATTTTTTCAAAATCTTCTCTTTTCCATCATCATTGATCACCTTCCACTCCTTCTCTGGAATTGAGGGAGGATTCTCATACCTGGGATTTCATCCCAAGCTTCATCTATAAACATCACCCATATATTTTAAATATTCTCTTGTTGCAGAGGTGACCTCTTTTTTATTGAACGTGTCTACTCCAAAGAGGCCTTCAAGATAACCCATAAGTTCATTTTTGAGGTTGGAATTTTCACAATTCCACCTCATGCGTAAGGTTGCCCAAAAAATCAACAAGGCCTTGCTCTCTAGGTGCCTATAAAAATTGTTGTTTCCTACACACAAAAAGATATGATCATTAATTTAAAATTAATAATCTAGATGATTTTTCTATTATAAGGACAACATTAAATGATTAAAATATGAATTAAAACTACATGGGAGTCTTTATTGTTTTAATGGAAGTCCATTATCATCGACCAAAAATGTGCACAAAAGGCTTCCCATGCTTGTCACACATCTAGCTCCAGGAAATGAAACCTTGTCAACAACATCACCATGAGCCTCATTTCTGCCACCATCTCTAAACTCTGACCGATGTGTGGATGTCTGGCGATGTGTGTCATGGATCCTATCTAAATTAGGTGTGGAATATGGAGAAGTAAATAGTACTCTAGTAGTTGTATGACTACCTGCATCAGGACTCTGTAGCATCTCTGGAGCACCACTACTACCAACACCGGGTTGAGAAGGCTCCGAAAATGTCTTTATAAAAAAGAAAATGTTTTTTCGTGAGATAATGTAAAATTTAAAGAACAAAGTATTATAATTGAACATATGAGTACATTAAAAAAAAACACTTTAAATTATGGTTATTACCTTATATGTGTTAAGTTGTGACATAAGGAGCTTGATCTTTGCTAGGATGTGTGAAGTTTGATCTTGACGATCTAAGAAGTTAGCAAGTTCCTTGTTCACTTTAATGATCTTTCTTTTATTAAGACCATCAGATCAGGGGATGAATAAAACCCCTCCTCATCGGTAGAATAATGATCAATGTGGCCTGCAGACTACATATAATTTCAACAAAAACAATGTTATTTCAATAAAATTATATAAACAAATAATAAAAATAACGTAAAATGAAAGTGGAAGTTGATAATCATTTACATGTTCTGCGGTTGACCCTTTTCCACTATCATCCCGCCACATTATAATATAATTAGAACCCCCAAATATTTAAAAAATTGTTAACGATAACAAAAAAACAATGTTAAAGATAATATTTACAACAATGTTTAAGATAATAAAAAAATATAATGCAATAAGTAGAGGTTTCTTAAAGAGTTGTTGCATAAGTACTTGCACACTATTAGTCAATGTTTCTATTCTATTCAAATGGTAATCCACTAATAACTCTTCCCCAGGAGCTATCTTTTTTAGTGCGCACAGGACTACCCAATTCTCTTCACGTCCCTCATATATGAAATTTGGTTGTTTGTTTTTTCTCCCAGGTCGTGTGTTGTTTATAAACCCTACGATATTGTCAGAAGCTTTAGGCCTTCCATCAATATAGATAGTCGCTCCCTTATTTTTATTTTTTTTAGTTGTATATAATTTGCAGCTAGTGCATATCTCCTCATACTTCACATGTACCAGACTAGCTGGATTCAATCATTATAATTGTAATACGATTAGAGCCTTAGTCCATCAAGTTAGTTCTTTGTATTTTACAATTATTCCATCCATGGAAAATAGCCCCAAACCATGAAGGGAGGGATGGTGCAATGTGATATGTCCTATTGTTGACAACAGAGTCAACATCTATAGGAGATGTCCTTAGGTACCCATTGATTCATGAGATGCTTATACCTAAGGTAACCTCCATGTCTCATATTCTCTCATCATCATAAAAAAGTGGCACCTCTATGTCTCATATTCTCTCATCATCATAAAAGCATGATCCTCCTTTGGCAAGAAAAAATTTCATGCGTCTACAAAATTTTCTTCTGAATTTTTCACCTTTGGTCCTTGTTTGCTTATCATATCTACTAGATGCAGTCACATTTCCCTCTATTTGTCCTAATATTTCCTCACTCAACGAAGAAATATATGACAGGTACCTAAGAACATGTTGTTAGTGAGTAGTCCATCATCATCCTAGTTCCAATTTATGAACTTTTTTTTTTCTATATTCAAAATTCTAAATAAAATTTGTATATCTTTAGTTTTGGATGCACAATTAGACTAGGGTGAAATTACAAATATTAGTGGACAACCACCTAATTTAATTTGATATCCCTCTTATTTTTGGACATACTAAGGACATATTTATGTGATAACACTAAGGACATGATAAGTTTATCATATGTATCTAAGAAAAAAATAGTAGTAAGGTTGTTGTTTGTTGGATTTGTGCAAATTAGAATTATTATAAGATATGTCCATTGAATATGAGGGCAATGCTATGGAGTAAGAAATACAACCATTAGTTGGTGTGTTGAAAATCTTGGGTTCTTTAGTTGGAAATATGTCAAAGGCAAGCCAAGAGTAGAACTATCCAAATATTATTTTTGTTCAAGACAAGAGTAGAACTATACAGATATCAGTTTTGTTCAAGCCAAGAGTAGAACTATACAAATATTAGTTTTGTTCAATCCAAGTTGAAGAATAAGTTAGTTATGGGAATGGTTAACAATAGTGCAACCCACATTTTTATGTAGGAAGTAGTTGTTGTTAAACTCAATGTGCAGGTGAAATTGGTGAAGTCGTTTTTCAAGGTAGTAAGATATAGTAGTTAGTTGATAGAGACATGTAGAATCTAGTTAGTTTTTATGCCCTCAGGAGCAATTGGCCAAGATTCTCTGAAATGTTTTGGGATGCGACTTGCAACTAGGCATAAAATGAATATTGAGACTCGGATTGAGGAACCATCAACTCTGATAGATTACTGGGATAGGATTTCAGCTAGAACACGCCTCACTCCCAGGTGCCATGCCACGGAAGTTGCTTTACTCAATGATTTCAACAACTAGTGTTTTGCTCAGTTTGAAGCAATGTAACATTTGGATTAAGGGGTCCAATTTGAAAAACCATGCCTTGGGAGAGGACGGATAATTTGGTCACCTATTCCATGCCTTAAAAATCTTGTAGCATCTCACAGAACTCAAAAATGTTGCTTCGTTAGTCTTTCATGCCCTGAGCGGGAATTGGCCAACAGTCCTCAAAATGGTTTGGCATGCCACTTGCAATTGGGCATAAAATGAAAACTGAGACTTGGATTGAGGAACCATCATCTCTGTTGGATTCTTGGAATAGGAGTTTAGCTAGATCACCCCTCAATCTCAGTTCCAACCCCTCATAAGTTGTTTTTTTCATCGATTTTGATAACTAGTGCTTTGCTCAGTAAGAAGAAATGAAACATTTGGATCTAGGGGTCTAATTTATGAAACCATGCCTCGGGAGTGGATGGACAATGTGTGTGACATCCCAAAAATAAAATATTTTTGAAATTTAAAATTTCTAGAAAATTATTTCGTTTTTAGTAAATTCGAATTTTGAAAAGTTTTGCCATTTATGACAATTCTGAATTTCAAATTTGGTAATTGTAATGAATTATTGTGACTGTTGGGCAAAGACCTAATTTGACCCAACTAACCATTTGACTATGACACTTGTATGGAAACATAATATTTTATATTGATTGCAGGAGGACAAATGGAACAACCATGTTAAATTTAGTTGACCATGACTCCATGAGTGGGGAACATGTTGGAACTACCTCTAGGATGATTATTACAAGTGAAAAATCAGTGATCTGGCCATTGGCAGCCCCTGAAAATTAGGGATTTAGAAAGTTGCAAAAATTCCCAAGGGAGGGAAAAAGACCTGGGCAAAATGGATAAATAGCATATGTGAGGAGGCAGGACACTGCCAAGTATGTAGAGAAAAGGGAATATGGATTTTCCTTGTTGTTATGAGAACTGATGAGTAAGTGTGAGGCAAGAGGATTACTACTGGCATTTGTGGACATTGTTGAGGATAAGTCTTTGAAATTCGCCCTCATGGATTCATGGTCAGGCTACGGGGGTGAATCAAGCAAGAAATTTTGGCTTCCTATTCTACGGTTGGGAAGAACGTGGTTGTTCCCTTTGTCTTCCCACAAAACTGGTTCAAATATGTTGATCTACTCCTTCTCTGTGTTAAATAGTCATTTATACTAGTGATATGTATATATTAATTATGTATTGAAGTACTTCCATGGGAGAAATCTTCCGTGTCATAATCCATTTCTGTAATAGGAAAAACTTGTTTGTTTGTAATCATTTCACCAGTTTATGTCGATGGATCGATGGCCATCTTGACCCTTCAATACATGAGGGTTTACTGTCAAGTGGTGGTTGCCTTAGCCTTTGCAGGCCACTAAATACCATCACCACCCTGATTTAATTTTTCTTAAGGTCGAAGGGGAATGTTTTTTTCCCATAAATACTTGAATCATATTGTAATTCTGGACATAGAGGGTGAGATAGCTTGAAAGCATTTCCTGAATTGATTTGGTTATTCCTTGTTTTGGAGGTTTTCTTTGCGATTATGATTTTTCTGTTATTGAGTTTGTAAACTCATTTTTATTTCTTGATAAATTCATTTTTTGAGAAAACACGGTAATTATTTGTTTTTACCAATTATGAACCTAGTCATTTATTTATTCCGAGTTTATTTGTTGGAGAGTGTGATTTAAAAAAAAAAAGAGTAAATAAAAAATTGATATTTTGGCATTCAGGACTTGCTTGATACATATATGCGGAGTTCCATTTCTTTACAAAACACCGAAACTTGAAATTGTTGGGCCCACACCCTAATCTCATTTCACAATTCGACTTTTCTTATTTCATTTTGTTTGTGCGTCAGGTATTAGTAAACCTCGAAATTCTGAACACCGAAACCCCAAAGTTTTGTTCCCACATTCCATTCACATTTTCACAATTTAGGAGTTGTTGTATGTTGGTGTTTGGCATTTGAAATCACTAAATCCCGAACCCCGAAACCCCGAATTGTTGGGCCCATAGTATTTCCGCATTTCGCTATTTGACAAACAACGTGGTGTTTTGTTTTTTTGTTCGACATTTGTAATCATCGAAACTCGATTGACCTATGATTTTTCACAAAACTGTAGGAACATAATAGGAATTATTTGTTATAGGAACAACTCCAATACTGTAATGAATGGACTGGTAGAAATGATGGAGGATCTTCATCCAAGATAGAGGCAGAATAGAAATAACAGATCATATTACAAGTCATTGTGTACAGGGCATGACAAAAACAAAAATTATTGTATATGAAAGTATTAAACTAATTAATCAAATTTTTAGCACAATTTTTTCTAAGAGTTTTTCTTGCCACGAGGTCATACACCTTTAAGTATTCAAAATTTTGTAATTAGACTATTGTTTAATGGCATAAACCGTAGAGAACAAGATGGGATCCTTCGAGTTAACTATGCTTGATGTGTAAGCTACTGGTGTGTAAGAATGAGACCCAAGTTAGGTAGATATACTTGCATGTTTATATTTTCTGGAAGTAAAGATGCAGGACCGTAGCACGTAATTGGGCTTTCCAATTATTAAACCAGAATCAAGATGAAACTATACCTATGACATTGCATCGCTCTATATATATATATTTAGAGAAAGCTATAGGTTTGTACATACTTATAGGTGAAAATAAGTACATATGTTAATGGAGAGTTAAATCGAATTCCATGTAGTAAGAATGATAATATATGCCTTTATACGTGCACATAGAAAACAATCAAAATACCTACTGTTCTAGCAGTCATGAAGGTCCAACCTTGCAACTAAAAGCATAATTAAATGTGTAGAAATGACTACTTTGACAATCCCAGACTCCTTGTCCTTCCAACTCCCGGTCGTCGAAATGCTGAAAAGGGATTAATTTTCCTGGATCGCCCTTAGCCTCCATCCACATGACCACCACTCTGTGACCACGTGCTTAATGTCAAAGTGCTACCAGCTTTTCATGATTCAGGGAATCGCAATGTAAGCGTTCCTCCTATTCTAGGTCCTTCGAACACCCAGACCCCGAAACACCAAAATATCCCCCATGAGAGATCAACGGCCCAAATTCCTCTTGAACCGATGACCATGGTCTCACTGGATTGACGATCCACAACTTTTAAGGATTTTCCTCGAACCTTGGCCACTCGCTACATGTCCTCCTTCATGAATGGTCTCGATCGTTTCGCAATTTCATGAACCGGGAGTTCACGATGCAGCGAATCCGAAATCACTTATTGCTCCAAACCCTGAACTTCGAAATAGCAAAATTCAATGCCTTAGAGTGTTGGAAGATAGTTGGCATTAATCTCCTCGCTGCTCTGCAAGTTTCCAATGACTCTTATAACTTCGACACTTCTTCCACGAAGTGTTTCCACTGTTCTTATGGATCCTCTCATGGGGTGCTTCTAAGAACCTAAATCCATCGTAACTTGGTGCGATCCTATGGCTCTCGGGATTTCGACACTTTTCCTTGAAGTGTCTCCACTGTTCTTTCATCTACTCTCATGTGCGACCACCCAAAGGTTAAACTCTGTGTACCCAGATCCTTTCTCTGATCTTCAAGGGTTCCTTTGACCTAAGTTTATATATTGCCTATATACATATAAGTATGTTGGATTAGTTTGAAAGTTAAGGAAAGTGATAGAATTACGGAAAGAATTTATCCACATAAGATTTTTTGTTCAAAGTAAACTAGAATGGTGTAATAATGTCATTATGGATAGAAATGTATCTTACCTTCTCTTAAATTCTAAAGTTTAAATGAAATTGAATTATGTCATAGATTTTTTTTTTTTTTTTATGGTGAATTTGAGGTACATTACATATGGTATTAGAGAAAAATCTACATCAATGGGCCTGAAAAGGGCCACATTAGCTACTTAGTATACATTCCGACGTATGTAAAATTAATCAATATTATTGTTTCAAACATAAATCCCTTTCTATTTTTTGTAAATTATGGCAGCTCAGGGGAGTGCAGAAATCAGGATGGAAGGAAATCTGCAGTAAGGACCTCCTGGAGGTCCAAGACAAAACAATGATGGAAGTTGACCCATGGAGGTGCTGGAAACAATGAGGCATCTTATTGTTGAACTACAGGTTTTCGAGGCCGACAATGAAAAATTGAAGAAAGCACAGCAGGAACAACAAGAGATAAATGAAGTCTTGATGCACAGTATAGTAACCAAGAAAAACACAAAAGATGATAACCATGACAAAGAAGTCAGCCAAAGGGCCTCCAAAAATTTTGGACTAGAAACAGAAAATGGAGACAGTTCGTCTGAAGGGAAACCTTCAGCTGAGGACAAAACTATACTAGAAAGAAAAAGAAAACAAGTAGACCACCTTGAAGTAGAATTTAAAAAGATTAAACTAGCTACCTTTGATGGAGAATCTAGGACAGGAGAATAATCTGAGGCATGGTTGTTGGACATTAAAAAAATACTTCCAGATCTACAACTATTCTAACAACATGAAGGTCAGAATGGCCATCTACAATTTGAAGGGGAAGGCCAACATTTGGTGGAAGGACCTGAAAATGGCCAAGATCCTAAAGGAGAAACAGTTGGAATGGTCTGACTTTAAGAAGTATTTCAAGAAACAATGCCTTTATGAAAGCTATTATGAAAGGAAGAAGAAAGGATTTTACGAGTTACGACTTAGACATATGATGATCGAGGACCTTATAAATAAATTTCTGGAACTACTAAGGTTCATACCATACATCCGGGAGGATAAGGTAAAAATCCAACGATTCTTAAGTTGTTTACCATAGGCCTACTAGGATAGAATTAGGGATAGAATTGAGTTTGAAAATCCCAAATCCTTGAGTGAGGTATTCTGGAAAGCACGAATGTGCTATGATCAGTATAAACAGTGGGAAGAATTTCCCAAGACCTGAAAGGATAAGAAAAAAGATCAAATGAACTAGCAGAAGAAGGGATACCAGCAAGCTCCTTATCGGAATGCAGCCAAAAGTTTCCTAAGGAAGGATTTTCACTCCAATCATCCGAATACATAAGGTAGCGGTAAACCGGTAAACCTGGGAACGAAGAAGTTTGGGGACAATTCCCGTGAGCCATTAAAGTGTTGGGAGTATGGATAGCCTCATCTAAGGAGGAACTATCCACATTTAATCACAACAAACAGAACTGTTGTTCACAATTTGTAGGAAGCCTCGACAGTGGGAGACGTGGGTAGAAGTTTGCATCAAATAAATGTAGCCATAGATGGTCGACAAGCTAACCACCAGTCCTCGGTGGTAGAAATCGAAGGTAAAATCAATGACACTCAAATTTATGTTTTAAATGACCCTATATCTACGTTAATTTATATTACTCCCGATGTAGTAGAGTCAAATGAACTTAATAAACTGAAGAATGAAAAATCATGGCTTGTACAACTAGCAACATGTACTAAAAGGAAAGTAGTTGACTATATTTCTAATCTTGAGTTCATCTTAGATGGTCAAAAAATAAGGACCAATCTGAACTTCCTACCACTAGGATCTTATGATATGATTATCGGGATGGATTGGTTGGAACAACACAAAGAAGTTCTAGACTATTATACAAAGATACTTAGTTATAAAGATAATTTTGGCATTTTTATAATATCCCAAGCCATACCAAAACCAGTATCAGTCAGACAAGTTTCAGCAATGAAACTCAAGAAGTGTATTAGAAAGGGATATCAAGTTTACGCCATCCAAGTGATGAATCTATTAGGAAAAGAAGATAAGCCCTAGTTAGAAGACATTGTTGTCCTACGTGAATTCAGAGACATGTTTGTGGATGAGATACCAAAACTACCTCCTAGAAGGGAAATAGATTTCTCCATAGACTTACTACCCAGATCAACCCGTATCTCAAAAGCACCCTACCGAATGAGTCTACTAGAACTGATAGAATTAAAAATAGAATTACAGGAATTGTTGGACAAAGAGTATATCAGAACGAGTGTCTCGCCATGGGGAGAACCAATCCTCTTTGTGAAAAAGAAAGATGGTACTCTAAGACTATGTATTGATTATAGACAACTGAACAAAATGACCATTAAGGACAAATACCCCTTACCTAGGATAAATGATCTGTTCGATCAAGTTGGTGGGGCCAAGATCTTTTGAAAATTGGATTTACGATCTAGTTATCATCAAGTTAGGATAAAGGATGACGACATAAACAAAACAACTTTTCAAACACGATATGGACACTATGAGTTTGTAGTCATAACTTTCAGACTCACTAACGTACCAACCACATTTATGTGCTTGATGAACAACATTTTTAGTCAGTACCTAGACAAGTTCGTAGTAGTATTTATCGATGATATTTTGGTCTACTCTAAAATGGAGGATGAACATAATGAACACTTAAGAATAGTTCTGCAAGCATTAAGGAAACACAAACTATACGCAAAATTTGACAAATGTGACTTTTATAAAAAAGAAATACAATATTTAGGACATGTCATTTCCTCAGAAGGTATTACCGTAGACCCAGAAAAGATAAAATCCATTATGGAATGGCCAATACCTAAGGATGTGGCAGATATCTCATCATTCATGGGAATCATTGTATATTATCACAAATTTATAGAAGGGTTTTCCAAGATAGCCTACCCTATCACGTCACTACAAAAAAAAGGAACCAATTTTAACTGGTCGCAAAAGTGTCAAGACAACTTTAACAAGCTGAAATCATTATTGACATCGTCACCCATTTTGAAGGTAGCAGACCCAAATAAAGACTTCATAGTTTCTTTTGATGCAAGTAAAGAGGGACTAGGCGGTGTCCTAACTCAGGAAGGGCAGGCGATTTGTTACGAGTCCCGAAAATTAAAAGAACATGAGCGAAATTATGTTAGTCATGACTTAGAATTGGCAGCAGTATACATTTCTTAAAAATGTGGTGACATTATATAATGGGAAGAAAATTCCTACTATTGATGGATAATAGCGGGGTGAAATATCTATTTAACCAACCAGATCTTAATGCAAGACAAGTAAGGTGGCTAGCCTTCTTTAGAGAATTAAACTTCAAGGTGAGACATATCTAGGGTAAGGAAAATAATGTAGTAGACGCTTTAAGCACAGGAGTCCATGGTTTATTTGAGATAAACATCAGTAGGGCAGAAAGTGATCTGGAACAAATAATAAGGACGATATGTATTAACGATGAAAATTACACTAAGATAATGACAAAATTAAAGAACAGTACCGCCAACTCTGACAAACCATATTTAAGAATTGACAAGAAAGGAACATTACGACTTAAAAATAGACTTTACATACCAGATTCAACAGAATTGAAATCAACAATTTTGGACGAAGTGCATAAGAAACCTTATTCTGGCCATCCAGGTTACCAGAAAACAATAACAACACTTAGAAAACAATTTTTCTGGCCTAGTATGAAGGGAGAAAAAGAGGAATACTTGGCTAGGTGTCAGTATTGTTAGTGGGTTAAGGTCGAGCACCAAGATCCAGCCGGCCTATTACAGCCATTACTTGTACCAGAATGGAAATGGGAGACTATATCACTGGACTTTATAACAGGTTTGCCTAAAACTCAGAAACATAATGATTCTATCATGGTTGTAATCGATAAACTCAATAAGTTTGCACACTTTATTCCTGTAAAGTCTACATTTAAAGCTATAAACATTGCTGAAATATTCATGAAAGAAATTTTTAGATTGCATGGTATTCCTAAAATGGTGATTTCAGATAGAGACATAAAATTTACATCTACTTTTTGGAAGGAATTGTTTGTAGGACTAAACACTAACTTGAACTTCAGTACAAGCTATCATCCACAAATGGATGGACAGACTAAAAGGACAAACCAGATCATAGAGGATATGCTTCGCATGTACATAAGAACAAAACTGAGAAAGTGGGAAGACTACCTACACTTTGTAGAATTTGCATATAACAATGGGTACCAAACTTTGGCTAAGTTGAGCCCTTTCAAAATATTGTATGGAAGAAAGTGTACAACTCCAATTAGCTGGGATAACCAGGCTGACAGACTCGTGGTTGGACCAAACATGGTCCAAGAAATGGAGAACATGGTAAGAAAGGTACAACAAAACTTGAAAGAAGCATAGGACAAACAAAAGAGTTATGCAGACCGGAAAAGGAGACACTTGGAATTTCAAGTGGGAGACCATATTTACTTGAAGGTCAAAACACAAAAAAGCTCAGTGAAGTTAGGGAACTATGCCATGCTGGCACTTAGGTTTTGTGGGCCCTTTGAGATACTAGCTTGAATTAGACCCGTAGCATATCAACTTGCGTTTCCATCTAATCTAAGAATTCATAATGTATTTCATGTTTCTTTGTTGAAAAAATATATTCATGACCCTACTCATATGATTGATTGGAACTTAGTGTAGGTGGAACACGAAGGCGAGTTCTAGGTGGAACCCCTGTGCATTCTGGACTAGAGAGAAATAATAACTCGAAACAAAGCCATTGCTCAGGTAAAGGTGCAATGGAAGCACTTTAGTCTTGAGGAGGCGATTTGGGAGTTGGAGGGAGATTTGCGGAAATGTCATCCAATCCTATTCCAGGAAAGGAATGAACACTGAGGACAATGTTTTATTGAAGGGGGAAAGGATGTGACATCCCCAAAAATAAAATATTTTTGAAATTTAAAATTGGTGGAAAATTATTGCGTTTTTAGTAAATTCGAATTTCGAAAAATTTTGCCATTTATGGCAATTTCAAATTTCGAATTTGGTAATTGTAATGAATTACTGTGACTGTTGGACAGAGACCTGATTTGACCCAACTAACTATTTGACTATGATACTTGTATGGAAACAAATATTTTATATTGATTGCAGGAGGACAAATCTAACAACCATGTTGGAACTACCTCTAGGCTGATTATTACAAGTGGCAAATCAGTGATTTTGCTGTTGTCAGCCCCTAAAAATTAGGGATTTAGAAAGCTGTGAAAATTCCCAAGGGAGGGAAAAAGACCTGGGAAAATTTTTAAATAGCATATGTGAGGAGGCAAGACACTGCCAAGTATGTGGAGAAAAGGGACTATGAATTTTCCTTGCTTTTATGAGCACTGCTGAGTAAGTGTGAGGAAAGAGGATCACTGCTGAAATTTGTGGACATTGCTGAAGAAGATTCTTCCAAAATCACCCTCATGGATTTATGGTCAGGCTAGGGGCATGAATCGAGCAAGAAATTTTGGCTTCCTATTCTACGGTTGGGAGGAACATGTTTGTTCCCTTTGTCTTCCTGCAAAACTAGTTCAAATATGTTGATCTACTCCTTCTCTGTGTTAAATAATCATTTATATTGGTGATCTGTATATATTAATTATGTATTGAAGTAATTCCATGGGAGAAATCTATCATGTCATAACCCATTTCTGTAATAGGAAAAACATGTTGTTTGTAATCATTTCATCGCTTTACGTCAGCGGATCGGTGGTCATCTTGACCCTTCAGGACGTGAGGGTTTACTGTCAGGTAGTGGCCGCCTTAGCCTTTCTAGGCCACCAAATACCATCACCGCCCTGATTTAATTTTTCTTAAGGTCGAAGGGGCAAGTTTTGTTCCCATAAATACTTGAATCATATTGTAGTTATGGACAAAGAGGGTGAGATAGCTTCAAAGCATTTCCTGAATTGATTTGGTTATTCCCTGTTTTGGAGGTTTGCTCTGTGATTATGATTTTTCTGTTATTGAGTTTGTAAACTCATTTTTATTTCCTGATAAATTCATTTTTTGAGCAAACACGGTAATTATTTGTTTTTACCAATTACGAACCCAGTCATTTATTTATTCCAAGTTTATTTGCTGGAGCGTGTGATTTTAAAAAAGAGATTAAATACAAAATTGATATTTCAACATTCAGGACTTGCTTGATACATATATGTGTAGTTCCTTTTCATTACCAAACACAAAAACTCGAAATTGTTGGGCCGACACCCTAATCTCATTTTCCAATTCAGATTTTCTTATTTCATTTTGTTTTTACATCAGGTGTTCATAAACCCTGAAATTATGAACACTGAAACCCCAAACCTCGAAACCTTGAAGTGCTAGTCCCACATTCCATTCACATTTTCTCAATTCAGGAGTTGTTGTATGTTGGTGTTTGGCATTTGAAATCGAGAAATCCCGAACCCCAAAACCCCAAAGTGTTGGGCCCATAGTCTTTCTGCATTTCACAATTCAACAAACAACGTTGTCTTTTTCTTTTGTGTTCGACATTTGTAATTGCCGAAACCCGATTGACCTCTTATTTTTCACAAAATTGTAGGAACATAGTAGGAATTATTTGTTATAAGAACAACTCCAATATTGTAATGAATGGACTAGTAGAAACAATGGAGGATCTTCATCTTGGATAGAGGTAGAATATAAATAATAGATCATATTAAAAGTCACTGTGTACAGGGCATGACAAGTATAGAAATTATTGTATATGAAAGTATTAAACTAATTAAGCAGATTTTTAGCGTGATTTTTTCTAAGAGTTATGTTTTCCATGAGGTCATACACCTTTAAGTATTCAAAATTTCCTAATTAGACTATTGTTCAATGGCATAAACCGTAGAGAACAAGATGGGATCCTTCAAGTTAACTATGCTTGATGTGTAAGCTACTCGTGTGTAAGAATGAGACCCAAGTTAGGTAGATATTCTTGCATGTTTATATTTTCTGTAAGTAAAGATGCAGGGTCGTAGCACGTAACTAAGCTTTCCAATTATTAAACCAGAATCAAGATGAAACTATACCTATGACAGTGCATCGCTCTCTCTATATATATTTATAGAAAGCTATAGGTTTGTACATACTTATAGGTGGAAATAAGTACATAGGTTAATGGAGAGTTAAAGAGAATTATCTATAGTAAGAATGATAATATACGCCTTCATATGTGCACATAGAAGACACTCAAAATACCTAATATTCTAGCAGTCATGAAGGTCCAACCTTGCAACTAAAAGCATAATTAAATGTGCAGAACTGATTACTTTGACAATCCCAGACTCATTTTCCTTCCAACTCCCAATCGCCGAAATGCTGAAAAGGGATTAATGGGTCTGGATTGCCCTTAGCCTCCATCCATGTGACCACCACTCAGTGACCACAGGATTAATGTCAAAGCGCTACCAACTTTTCATGATTTGGGGAATCACGATGTAAGCGTTCCTTTTGTTCTAGGTCCTTCAAACTCCCAGACCCCGAAACGCTAAAATCTCCCCCTTGAGAGATCAACGGTCCAAATTCCTCTTGAATCAACGACCACGATCCCACTGGATCGATGATCCACAACCTTCTAGGATTTTCCCTAAACCTTGAGCACTCTCTATGTGTCCTCCTTGATGAACGGTGTCGATCATTTCATAATTTTGCGAACCCGAAGTTCACTATGTAGCGACTCCAAAATCACTTGTCACTCCAAACCCCAAACTCCGAAATAGTGAAATTCAATGCCTTAGAGTGTTGGAAGATACTCAGGCTTAATCTCCTCACTTCTCTGCAAGTTTCCAACAACTCTCATAACTTCGACACTTCTTCCACAAAGTGTTTCCACCGTTCTTACAGCTCCTCTCTTGGGGTGCTTCTAAGCACTTAAATCCCTCATAACTTGGTGCGATCCTATGGATCTCTTTATTTCATCACTTTTCCCCGAAGTGTCTCCACCGTTCATTAAGTTTCTCTCACGCGTGACCACCCAAAGGTTAAACTCTATGCACCCAGATCCTTTCTTTGAACCTCAAGGGTTCCTTTGACCTGAGTTTAGATATTGCATATATACATATAAGTATGTTGGAGTAGTTTGAAAGTTAAGGAAAGTGATAGAATTATGGAAATAATTTATCCACATAAGATTTTTTGTTCGAAGTAAACTGGACTGGTGTAATAATGTCATTATGGACATAAATTTATCTTACCTTCTCTTAAATTCTAAAGCTTAAATGAAATTGAATTATGTCATAGAATTTTATTTTTTTTATGGTGAATTTGAGGTACATTAGAATGTGGTCACCTATTCCATGCCTAGACAAGCATGAAAAATCTCATGGAGCTCAAAAATGTTGCTCCGTTAGGATTTTATGCCCCAAGGATGAATTTCCAAGAGTCCCTAAAATTGTTTGGGATGGAACTTGTAACTAGGCATAAAACGAAAATCGAGACTTGGATTGAGGAAACATCAAATCCAATGGATTCTTGGCATAGGATTTTATCTAGAGAACCCCTCACTCTCAGTTCCTACCCCTCGAAAGTAGTTTTTCTCATCGATTTTGATAACTAGTGCTTTACTCAGTAAAAAGCAATGCAACATTTGGATTTAGGGGACAATTTATGAAACCATGCCTCTAGAGTGGATAGATAATTTGGTCACCTAGTCCATGCCTAAACAATCCTGCATAATCTCATGGAACTCAAAAATGTTTCTCCTTTAGTCTTTTATTCCCTAAGCGGGAATTGACCAATAGTCTCCGAAATGGTTTGCCATGCGACTTGCAACTGGGCATAAAACGAAAAACTGAGACTCGGATTGAGGAACCTTCATATTTGTTGGATTCTTGGCATAGGATTTTAGTAGAGAACCCCTCACTCCCGATTCCAACCCCTTGGAAGTTGTTTTTTCATCGATTTCGATAAATAGTGGTTTTCCTAGTAAGAAGCAATGCAATATTTGGATTTAGGGGTCCAATTTATGAAACCATGCCTCAGGAGTGGATGGAAAATGTGGTCACCTAGTACATGCCTAAAAAAGCATGTAGAATCTCATGGATCTAAAAAATGATTCTCCGTTAGGCTTTTATGCCCCGAGGATGAATTACCAAGAGTCCCGGAAATGGTTTGGGATGCGACTTGCAACTGGGCATAAAATGAAAAATGAGACATGGATTGAGGAACCTTCCACTCCAATGATTTCTTGGGATAGTATTTTAGCTAGAGACTCCCTCACTCCAGATTCCAACCCCTCAGAAGTAGTTTTTTTCATCGATTTCGATAACTAGTTTTTTGATCAGTAAGAAGCAATGCAACATTTGGATTTAGGGGCCAATTTATGAAACCATGCCTCAAGAGAGGATGTATAATTTGGTCACCTAGTCCATGCGTAAAAAATCTTGCATCATCTGATGGAACTGAAAAATGTTGATCCGTTAGTCTTTTATGCCCTGAGCGAGAATTGGCCAAGAGTCCCCGAAATGGTTTGGGGTGCGACTTGTAACTGGGCATAAAATGAAAATCGAGACTTGGATTGAAGAATAATCATATATGTTGGATTCATGGCATAGGATTTTAGCTATAGAACCCCTCACTCTTGGTTCCAACCCCTCAGAAGTATTTGTTTTCATTGATTTCGATAACTAGAGCTTTGCTTAGTAAGAAGCAATGCAAGATTTGGATTTCGGGGTCCAATTTATGAAACCATGCCTCGGGAGTGGATGGACAATGTGGTCACCTAGTGCATTCCTAAACACACACGAAAAATCTCATGGAGCTCAAAAATGTTGCTCTGTTAGGCTTTTATGCCCGGAGGATGAATTGCAAAGTGTCCCCGAAATGGTTTGGGATGCGACTTGCAACTGGGAATAAAATGAAAAACAAGACTCAGATTGAGGAACCATCGAATCCAATGGATTTTTGGGATATTATTTTAGCTAGATCACCCCTCTCTCCTAGTTCCAACCCCTTGGAAGTAGTGTGTTTCATCGATTTTGATAACCAGTGATTCGCTCAGTAAGAAGCAATGCAACATTTGGATTTAGGGTCCAATTTATGAAACCATGCCTCAGGAGCTGATGGATAATTTGGTGACCTAGTACATTCCTAAAAAATATTTTATCATCTCACGGAGCTCAAAAATGTTACTCCATTAGTCTTTTATGCCCTGAGAGGGAATTGGCCAAGAGTCCCTGAAATGGTTTGCGATGGGACTTGCAACTGGGAATAAAATGAAAACCAAGATTCATATTGAAGAATCATCATCTCTGTTGGATTCCCACCATAGTATTTTAGATAAATCACTCCTCACTCCCAGTTCCAACCCCTTAGAAGTTTTTTTTTTATCGATTTCGATAACTAGTGCTTTTCTCAGTAAGAAGCAATGCAACATTTGGATTTATGGATCCAATTTACAAAACCATGCCTTGGGAGTGGATGGACAATGTGGTCACCTAGTCCATTCCTAAACAAGCATGAAAATTCTCATGCAACTTAAAAATGTTGCTTCGTTAGGCTTTTATGCCCAGAGGAGGAATTTCCAAGAGTCCCTGAAATGGTTTGGGATGCGACTTGCAACTCGACATAAAATGAAAACTGAGTCTTGGATTGAGGAGCCGTCAACTCCGATGGATTCCTAGGATAGGATTTCAGCTAGGTCACCCCTCTCTCCCAGTTCCAACCCCTCGAAACTAGTTTTTTTCATCGATTTTGATAACTAATTCTTTTATCAGTAATAAGCAATGCAACATTTGAATTTAGGGGGAAATTTAAGAAACCATGCCTCAAGAACGGATGGATAATTTGGTCACCTAGTCCATGACTAAACAATCTTGCATCATCTAATGGAACTCAAAAATGTTTATTTTTAAGTCTTTTATGCCCTGAGCGAGAATTGTCCAAGAGTCCCTCAAATGGTTTGGGATGTGACATGCAACTGGGCATAAACTGAAAAACGAGACTCGAATTGAGGAACCATCATGTCTGTTGGATTATTGGCATAGGATTTTATTTAGAGCACCCCTCAGTCCCAGTTCCAAGCCCTCAAAAGTTGTTTTTTTCATCGATTTTGATAACTAGTGCTTTGCGCAATAAGAAGTAATGCAACATTTGGATTTAGGGGTCAAATTTATGAAACCGTACCTCAGGAGAAGATGGAAAATGTGTTCACCTATTCTATGCCTAAAAAAGCATCCAAAATCTCATGGAGCTAAAAAATGTTTCTCCATTAGGCTTTTATGCCGAGAGGAGGAATTTCCAAGAGTCCCAGAAATGGTTTGGGATGCGACCTGCAACTGGGGATAATACAAAAACTAAGATTTGGATTGAGGAAGAATCCACTTCGACGGATTCATGGGATAGGATTTCATATAGATAACCCCTCTCTCCTGGGTGCCATGCCTCAGAAGTTTATTTACTCATTGATTTCGAGAACTAGTGTTTTTCTTAGTTTGAAGAAAACCAACATTTGGATTAAGGGGTCCAATTTATGAAACTATGCCTTGGGATTGGATGGAAAATATATTCACCTAGTCCGTGCCTACAAAATCTTGCATCATATTATAGAACTCAAAAATTCTACTCTGTTAGGTTTTAATGCCCTGAGGAGCAATTGGCATGGAGTCACCAAAATGGTTTAGGATATGACTTGCAACTGGGCATATAACAAATATCGAGACTTAGATTAAGAAACCGTTGACTCTGATGGATTACTAGGATAGGATTTCATCTATAGCACCCCTCACTCATGAGTGCCATGCCTCAGAAGTTGCTTTAATCTTTGATTTTGAAAACTAGTGTTTTGCTTAGTTTGAAGCAATGAATCATTTGGATTTAGGGGAAAATTTATGAAACCATGCCTCGGGAGTGGATGGATAATTTGGTAACCTTGTGCATGCCTAAAAAGGATTGCAACATCTCACATAACTCAAAAATGTTACTTCATTAGTCTTTTATGCCTTGAGCGGGAATTGGCCAAGAGTCCCCAAAATGGTTTGGGATGCGACTTGCAACTGGGCATAAAATGAAAACTGAGACTTGGATTGAGGAACCATCATAATTGTTGGATTCCTAGCATATGATTTTAGCTATAACACTCCTCACTCCTAGTTCCAACCCCTCAGAAGTTGTTGTTTTCATTGATTTCGATAACTAATGCTTTGTTGAGTAAGAAGCAATGCAACATTTGGATTTAGGGATCCAATTTACGCAACCATGCCTTGCGAGTGGATGGACAATGTGGTCACCTAGTCCATGCCTAAACAAGCATGCATAATCTCATGGAGCTCAAAAAGGATTCTTTGTTATGTTTTTATGCCCGGAGGAGGAATTTCCAAGAGTCCCTGAAATGGTTTGGGATGGGACTTTCAACTGGGTATAAAACAGTAACCGGGACTCAGATTGAGGAACCGTTGACTCCAATGGATTCCTGGGATAGGATTTAAGCTAGAGAACCCCTCTCTTATGGGTACCATGCCTCAGAAGTTGCTTTAATCACTGATTTCAACAACTAATTTTTGCTCAGTTTGAAGCAAACCAACATTTGGATTAAGAGGTCCAATTTATGAAAACATGCCTTAGGAGCGGATGGAAAATATAGTCACCTAGTACACACCTAAAAAATCTTGTAGCATCTCATAGAGCTCAAAAATGTTGCTCCATTAGTATTTTATGCCCTCAGCGGGAATTGGCCAAGTGTCCCCGAAATGGTTTGGGATGCGACTTGCAACTGGGCATAAAACAAAAACTAAGACTTAGATTTACGAACTGTCGATTCCAATGGATTCCTGGGATAGGATTTCAGCTACAAAACCCATAACTCATGGTGCCAACCCCTCAGAAGTAATTTTTTTCATAGATTTCAATAAGTAGTGCTTTGGTTAGTAAGAAGCAATGCAACATTTGGATTTAGCGGTCAATTTATGAAACCATGCCTCGGGAGCAGATGGATAATTTGGTCACCTAGTCCATTCCCAAACAATTATGTCCCCAAATAATCTTTGAGATTGTCCAAATAGTATAAAAAATAGACCTTTTATACTCCCAGAGAGTTTGTGTGAAAATTTAGGGCCAAAAATCCATTTGGTTGTGCATGGGGTTTGTGTGAAAATTTAGGGCCAAAAGTCCCTTTGGTTGGGGGTGATGATGAGTCCAAAATATGGTTCGATTTCGACAAAATTATGAAGCATAAAAAATATGTTTTTTTTTGTGCTACATATAGAATTATATGGTCTATTACCTCTCATTTTGGTATAGGGTAACAACCCTAGTGAATTTATTCTTTAGCCTTTGGATTTTTTATTAGCTATAGACAATTGAGAAACCTACATGGTTCCACATATCTTCTTGAGGTAGAGGATTTTATGGAATATTTGTTGATCGATAATGCAATACTTTATGTTGCATGGTATCTTGTTGAGTTTGGGCATGGAATTAGTTTCTTTCATATTTTTGAGCATCTTCACATTTCCCAATGTAATTCACATTTATCAAGGTAATTCATGATTCCCAAAGAATTGATAATAGTTGTTTTTGGCTATTCTTGGTTAACCAAAGCTTCTCATGCCTTGGCACATTCCAAATTCATGAAATCTCACCTTATTAACTCATTTTGAGGCATTTGTCACATCAATTGATGAGATGTACACCTTGGAGTTTGCATGAAGGTTTCATTTGGCATGTCTGGGTTTGTTCAGCCATCCATTGAATTGGAGACGGCATTGGAATGATTTAAGGAGGGTGATTACACCTTGTTAGATTCACATTTGACATATTAGATCTGATTTAGAGGAGACTGTCCATTTCTTAGGGTTACATTAATCACTTGTGAAGCCTTCTTCATGTTGAAGAGCCATGTGTCCACCTGGAAGGGATTGAGAGTCCTTTTTTACATGTTTGATTAGGATTTATACACCTTCACACAAGACTTATGCAACCTATTTGGAGGGGCCACCCCCTGTTAAAGGGTTTTTCCTTTTGGTTCTAATATAATCCCTAATCCTTGAATGAAATAATTCCATTATTAAGAGGGTTTCCTCTTGACCTCATCGACCATTTGGTTCATCTTGAATCCATTTCCCTTGTTGGATATGGAATTGATATAAGCTTCCTTCCATCACCTATAGTTAAAACCCTAAAACCCAAAAAACTCCATTTTACAAAGATTTGAAGAAATACACATATTACAAAATTAATATTTACTACTTAGAAATCATACAAAATGGATGCCAAGAAGTCAGATTAAAATTCCAACATCCATATTTGTGGTGAATTGCTAGAGAAAGAAAAGAACAAGGTTAAGTTTTAGAAAACTTGACATAAAATTTAACAATGCAAAAAACCAACACACACACGTGCCTAGGGTCTGACATGATGTTGTTCTCACCCTGTGTTCTATTGTTCTAACACACCTGCAAAACTCCTATTGTATTTTTCTAACAAATAAGGTAAAGATGAAACCCTCGCGACCTTAGAGAAACACCAATGAAGCTCACAACTCGAAATGCATGTTGTTCTCTCCTCCATGTCGGTCTTGTTGTGGTGTGAATGCAAGGCACACAATTTATTTGTCGTCGCAAGTGTGAAGGCAAGGCGTGGGTTCTCTCCTCCCTCTCGAGATTGTTGTGGTGTGAATGCAAGGTGCAGGATTTCTTTGTCGTCGTAGGTGTGAATGCATGGTGTGGGTTCTCTCCTCCCTCTCGGTATTGTTGTGGTTCTCTCCTCCCTCTCAGTTGAATTTTTGTGGTGTGAATGCATTAGGGATCGGGTTCTCTCCTCCCTCTCAGTTGAATTTTTGTGGTGTGAATGCATTAGGGATCGAGCATGTTGTGGTTTGAATGCACTAGGGTGTGAGATTAATGCTTGGCATTTGTTGTTTTTTTGTTATTTTGTTTTAAATTTGTTTTATTTATTTTTAATGTTTTTAATACTAATTTTTTATTTTTTTTTAAATTAGTTTTTCTTTAATGTTTTTAATGTTTTTTGTTTTGTTTTAACACTTTTTTTAATGTTTTTAATATAATAATAATAATAATAATAATAATAATAATCTATTTTTTAAGGGAACGACCAAGCCAAACACCAAATTGGTGTATGAGACCTCCTCCGACCAACAATTTTATTGGTAAAGTCTACCATGACCATGAAGTTTTACCATGGTGCAATCCATGTGGCCTACCACATGATCAAAATACTTGCATGGTATCCAAATAAGTTTTTCAACAAGTAGGTGAGATTAACAAGGATAGACCTAGTGACTTAAACAACTATATTGTGGCTGAGTGGCTTAGCATGGTCTATAATGTTTCCAACTCTCCTAATGAAAAAGTGAAAGGAGTGAAGGGAAAGGGTCTAGATTTAGATACCATTGCTAGAGATTTAGCACCCAAACCATCCCAAGAAGAGATAAGAAGGAGGATTTGAGAGAATGATTGGGTCACATATCAATCAAGAGGTATCATCAATGTCTAAATGGGATATGGGATCCATGACTAGGTTATTTATGAACAAATAATTAGTATTAAGGTCTAACCAATGTCAAGGGAGATAAATATTGGCATTATGTCCTAAGAGAAGAGTCTTGAGTCAAGCACCAAAAATAAAAACCATTAAGATTCTCAAGTTATGTCATTGAAATCATCCTTGAACCATGACACATGACCTTCATAGGGTACATTTGGCCTATTAGATGAGTATGGGTGCCATGATTCAACCACAACAAAGGCCCTAAAAAAGAGCATGTCTTGGTTCCACACATGGCATAGTTATTGGCTGCATGATGGTTAGGGTTTTGTAGCTTTTGATTGGGATATGAGGGCCCTAAATGACACTTCTTAGGCTCAGTTATCGTTAACAACACCTAGAAACCACAACACAATCTCTCTCTAGGGGGTCCTTAGCATCAAAGTTTGATAAGGACACCATTAAGAGGTTTTTTGCAGTAAGGACGAGTAGAGAGGCCTTAACCAACACATCACTCATTTGTAAGGCTTCCTTGAAGGCCTCCAATTTGTAGGATACATGTGCCATGAGTAGGTTTTGTTCTCTAGAAATGGGTCTTAACACCTAAAAATGGTTAAGGGGTGAGTAAAGGACTGAAGCCATAATTGAACCTTCTAAAGCTCAATTTCCATGAACAACACCTATACCATAACATTTTATATGTTTTGCATACTACATATGGGTCTCGGGGCCTTGAGCATGGTTGTGGTAGGGAAAAATACTCAAGCCCTTAACCTGCATGGTCAAGGGAGGGAAACAACAACTCAAGCCCCAAACATATGATATCTATCTTAAGCACCATGAACACATCCTCAGGTCACCAGAAAAGACCATGGATGGGTGAACAAGACATCAAGAGCCTTGAACAAGTCCGCAAACCAACATAACAGAACTTTGGCCTTTAAGAGGGATATAGGCATCATGATTAGGTTTTGTACATTGAAAATGGGTGCAGAGGCATAAACATGGGAAGTTATAAACAATGTCCTAAACCCTTAACTAAACCTTTTCAAGCTCAACCACCATCGACAACACCTAAAAACCATGACACGAGTCCTCTCTATGGTGTCTTTGGCATCCAAGTTGAATATGGGTGACATTATGAGGTCTTATTGATCATCATGGATGGCTCTTAGGTTCATGACTATAGTTGATGAAAGGAAATAAGAGTCTTCAACCCTAAAATTTTCTTATCAAGCTCAAGAACCATAGACAAATATTAAAACCACCACATATTACCTATGTAACATATCATTCACCTCCAAGTGGAATTTGGGAACCATGAATAAGTTAGTTTTGAACCAAGAATGGGTCTCAAGGTCTAACCAATCTCAACGGAGGGAAACAAGGAACTTGTTCCCTAAGTGAACATTCTTAGGACTTGTTCCCTAAGTGAACATTCTTACGCTTATCATTCATAGAGTGAATAAGGTATAAGTTGTGTTACTATTTCCTTTCTTTGAGTGAGAGTGAGTAAAAATGCATAGTCTTGGTCTCTTGGAAAAAAGTAGCAATTCCCAAATCACAAGAAGGATGGGGTCTCAAGAATATCCCTTTTCTCTTAAAGTATTTAGTTGATAAAAATGTTTGGAGTCTCCTCCAAGGTACAAAATTATGTGTGCATGTCATAAAGGATACATAGCTCCATACTTAGTGGAAGACTAGGTAATAATTCCTGTTAAAAAATACCAAAATTCCTCGATTATTTGAAAACCAATTATCATATCATTCCCCTTGATTGGAAATTTCCAGGTATGGGATGTTGGAAAGGGAGATAATGTCCAATTAGGGTTGGAATTGTGGGTAGGAATCATATAATCCTTCAATTTAACTATTCCCCTCATTCAATAAATAAATCATAGAGGCTTCAATACTCTGAGGAAAATTGCAAAAGAACCCATTGAAACTCGTAGTTGGCACTAAAAGTTCTCTTGGAGAGAGTTTGGTCTTAGGGAGGATCATGTATAAATATTGAAGGACTTCACAAGAATCCTTAAAAACATTCTTTATAAGACTTGTTGAGGAGGAGGATCAACCTGTATGGTATTTTAATCCTTTTAAGGGATATGAACCAATGCTAGGTTGTAAAGCACTTATAGTAGTGGGAGGTGAGATTCCACTTTTTGGTCATGGAAATTATTCTAGAAATTGAAATTCCTAGCTAGATAAATAAGTAAAATTGTGGCTTGTCTTAAATAATAAATCTCTAACTTAGAACATCCTACATAAAATAATTTTTGAAGGCCCTGGTAGGTGTTGTCTCTAGCAATCTAAACTTAAAGCTAACTTCCACCTTCACTTGTCTTGCCCCTACTCTAAGAAATTTTGGTGGAAGATAGAAGGGATAGAAATTAAATCTCCATAATGCATGGGGAGGGGAATCCATCTAAAAATGTATCACATGATGGTGTGAGAACAAGAAAACTAAAAGGTACAAATCCCTCCCACTCTGTATTGCTTGGGGAATACGGTTGGCCAAGAACATGCCTTGACAGTATGTGAGGGTTTCAAGACTCAAGGATGTATGATGTCCCCATATAATATTTGAGATCGTCCAAATTTTCATCAACGTTCATCATTTTTCACCTCTCACTATCATCATTCGTCATTCCCTTCTATTGAATCAATGTCAAAACTATCTTGAAATTTGATATACAACTTCCAATACAACCATCACAAATTTCTTCCACCAAACCCACATAATACTTAAAGATCCCATAACACCCATCATGATACTAAAGGATTTTTTATGTCCCTTCATAACACTTAAGGAGGGTTTTATTATTTAATTACCAACTCGAGTTGATGCCGCAAAAGCTTCAATTCACCCACCACAAATATCATGCACCGACCCCACATAGTGAGCAGTGAATTGGGCCAACGTTGATATTTCTTCAATATGTGCCTATATGCATCGAAATTCGACATGGTTAGACTAGACACATGCCTTGATGGTATGGGAGGTTTTAAAGACTCGAGGATGTATGATGTCCCCACATAATCTTTGATATCATCCATATTTTCATCAATGTTCATCATGATGCACATCTCATTTTCATCATTCGTCATTCCCTTCTATAGAATCGATGTCGAAACTTATATCTTGAAATTTGAAATGGAACATTCAATACACCCATCACAAATTTCTTCCACCCAACCTGCATAATAATTAAGGATCTCATAACACCCATCACGATACTTAAGGATGTTTAATGTCCCCGCATTATACATAAAGTGGGTTTTCTTATTGAATTAGCAAGTCGAGTTTGTTAGGGTCCTATAGTATAGTATTTTGTTCTCAAATTACCTATTTGGGAATTTTCTTTGATCATTTTGTGAATGTCTTCATGATAAGAAGCTCAAGATTAATTGTAATGAACCCAAAAATTTTACTGGAGTACTGTTTAACTAAGATGAAGATCGTTAAAGGAGGTAGTTACTTAACCTCTATTAAGGAACAGTCTCAGAGTTGACACTAAAACTCTAAGTTACCACTATGGGTTAAACTCGAAACCTGATCTTATATACAAGTCAGGTAAGTTGAACATTATGAACTGTAATTTCCTAAGTCTCTTATCATGGTCACCTTGTATATGGATATAAGTTGATAACAAGTAAATAGTCAAGTTTGTAGTGGGTCACCTTGGTAAACCTTCTAATTCATGGTAAGTCAATTTTGGTATAGGAATGCAAATTTTTCCATCAATATAGTAAAATGAAAGAAGGACCTTTCTTTCAAAATTAATAAATAAGAATGATCTGAGAAGGATATATATATATATATATCCCATACAATTTTTATTTTTTTTATATGGAAAAATTAGTAAACTTTTTGGGTTCATTACATATGGTATCAGAGCAAAAGTTACAGCACTAGGCCTGAACAGGGCCACATTAGTTACTTATTATATATTCCAGTTTATGTAAAAGCTAACAAATCTTATGAATTACAAATAGAAAGCCATTTTTGTTTTGTGCTAATTACGGCAGCACGGAAGGGTGCAAAAATCAGGATGGAAGGAAATCCGCAGCAAGGACTCCCTGGAGATCCAAGACAAAATAGTGATGGAAGCTCCCCCACGGAGGTGTTAGAAACAATGAGGAATCTTATTGTAGAATTGCAAATTTTCAAATTCGACAATGAAAAATTGAAGAAAGAACAATAGGAATAACAGGAGATAAATGAAGTCCTGTTGTGAAGCATAGTGACCAAGAAAAGCCCAAAAGAAGATAACCATGATGAATAAGTAAAAAAAATTCCTACAAGAACTCTGGACTGGAAACAGAGAAAGGAGACAGTTCATTTGAAGGAACACCTTCAACTGAAGACAAGACTAAACCAGACAAAAAAAGAAAACAAGTAGACCACCTTGAAGGAGAATTTAAAAAGATTAAACCAACTACTTTTGATGGAGAATCCAGGACAGGGGAAGAAGTTGAGGCATGGTTGTTGGACATCAAAAAATACTTCCAGATCTATAATTATTCCAACAACATGAAGGTCAGAATGGCCATCTACAATATGAAAGGGAAGGCCAGCATTTGGTGGAAAGACCTAAAACTAACCAAGGGCCTAAAGGAGAAATAGTTGGAATGGTCCAAATTTAAGAAGTGTTTCAAGAAACAATACCTTTCTGAAAGCTACTATGAAAGGAAGACAAAATAATTTTACGAGTTACGACTTGGACAGATGACGATGAAGGACCTTATAAATAAATTTTTGGAACTACTAAGGTTCGTACCATATATCCGGGAGGATAAGGTAAAAATCCAGTGATTCTTAAGTTGCCTACCACAGTCCTATAGGGATAGAATCGAGTTTTAAAACCCCAAAACCTTGAGTGAAGTGTTCAAGAAAGAACGAATGTGCTATGACCAATATAAACAGCGGGTGGAATTTCGTAAAGCCTGGAAGGATAAGAAACAAGATCGAATGAACCAGTGGAAGAAGGGGTAATAGCCAACTCGTTACCAAAATGAAACAAAAAGTTTTCGAAGAAAGGATTCTCACTCCAATCATCCGAATACGCAAGGTAGTGGTAAATCGGTAAACCTGGGAATGAGGAAGTTTGGAGACATCCCCTGAGAGCCATTAAAGTGTTGGGAATGTGGAGAACCTCATCAAAGGAGGAACTGTCCATGTTTAATTTAATCAAACATAACTGTTGTTGACAATTTACAGGAAGCCTCGATGGTGGGAGACGTGGGCAGAAGCCTGCACTGGATAAATCCAATCATATATGGTCATCAAGTTGACCACTAGTCCTCGGTGGTAGAAGTCAAAGGTAAAATCAATAACACTTGAATTTTTGTTTTAATTGACCCTGGAGCTACATTAAGTTATATTACTCATGATGTGGTAGCGTCAAATAAACTTAAGAAACTAAAACATGTAAAATCATGGCTTGTAAAATTAGCAACGGGTACTAAAAGGAACGTAGTTGACTTTGTTTCGGATTTTGAATTCATTTTAGATAGTCAAAATATAAGATCAAATATGAATATCCTACCACTAGGATCTTACGATATGATTATCGATATGGATTGGTTGGAACAACACAAAGCAATACTAGATTGTTATACCAAGGTACTTAGCTATAAATATGATTTTGGCACCATTAGAACAGCCCAAGGCATACCAAAACTTGTATTAGTCAGACAGGTTTTCGCGATGCAATTCAAGAAATGTGTTAGAAAGGGATGGTAGGTTTATGCCATCCAAGTGACAAATCTACTAGAAAAATAAGATAAGCCAAAGTTAGAATACTTTGTTGTCTTACATGAATTCAGAGACATGTTTGTGGATGAAATACCATAATTATCTCCTAGAAGGGAAATAGACTTCTCCATCAACTTACTACCTGGTTCAACCCCTATCTCAAAGGCACCTTACCGAATGAGTCTACCAGAACTGACAGAACTAAAAATACAATTACAAGAATTGTTGGACAAAGAGTATATTAGACCGAGTGTTTCACCATGGGGGGCACCGGTCCTTTTTGTAAAAAAGAAATATGGTACTCTAAGACTCTGTATCGATTATCGAAAACTAAACAAACTGACTATTAATGATGTAGGAGCATCCCCAACACATCAAGTGAGCCAACGCGGAGGTAAATGGACAGTTGGACAAGCCAGCACAAATTTTTGAAAATTCTTTGAAATTGTTACACGATCTTAAATGATTCATTTAAGAGATGGCGTAATAGTATATTGTATTGGACCTTCAGTGGATAGCTCTCTTCCTTTAGTATATAGTCGGCATTTAATTTAGTTAATGCTGGTAGATAGGATTTTCATTTTAGATTTGATAGCTTTAGAGTCCAAGAGGGAAAACGGATATAGACACCCTCCTTGTATCATGGTAACATTATCAGGGACAGGAGTAAGAAGAAAAGAGCATGTAGAGAATTGTATGAAGAACACCCATGTACAGACATTTGAATTAATAGAAGAATTTCTGATTCAAATTCATGGTTTGTGTTATTTTCTGTGTATTTGATGTTGATATGCTCATGAATATTTGTTTCCTGTCATACATTTTCTTTTATATGCTGTGTATGTGATTTCATGGTTGAACTGAAGTCTGAAAGGAAGAGTGAATGAGTTTCAATTGTTTCTCTAATTGAGCCAAATTATTCTTGCAAGGAGTGCGTTGACAGAAGGGTTCAATTAGAGATAGATTTTGTTCTCATTTCCTCGAAGGTGCAGTTAATCACAGTTTCATGCAAGGACTGTGCAGGCCAAGGGAAAGTCTCAAGGTTGAGAACCTAAGCAAGGAACTGAAAGACTACTGCTGTAGTAGTTTGTAGAGTCAAGAGACCTCAACACTGACACGTCGTTGAAGGTTTGCCACAAGGAGTGCATGCAATAAGTTCTATGAAGGGCTTGTGAGTCATGAACAAGCTTAGGAGGTATAGAACCTTGAGAATTTATCCAAGGGAAACACAGGGAGTGGTGCTTTGAAATCTTGCAAGAAGCGTTACAGGTTAGAAAGCAGGCGAACAAGTTCTGTGGAAGAACCCGTCGTCAATTTGGTGGGCTAATAAAAGGATAATGGACAGACAAAATCCTTTGAGGAGATTTCGCAAAGTTCCATCGGCCTTTGGATCTCAAGGAGGTGCGGGGAGGTTATAGTGTAAGTGTGCGAGAGGTTCGAAGCTCAGGAGCGACAGAGCCGTCGATCCCGAGTTGTGGGAGTCGTCGGATCTACACGTGGCATCATGTATCGAGAGTTCGCAAGTTGAAGCTCAAAGTTTTTATAACGAGACTTGTCACATTGTGATCCATGATATCCCGATAAGATCATAGCCATCCATCAGTAGGGACGCGTTTCAGGAGATCGCAGAAGAGTCGGAGTTCGACATATCGGGGTTTTCAAAGACGAGATACATAGATAGTTTGAAATCACGATCCATGATATCTCGACAAGATGCGAACCGTCCATCCGTGGGGACACATGTCCGTAGATCCCATGGAGTCGGAGTTCGGAGTATCGGGGATTTTGGAGACAAGAAACCCTTACAGCTTGAAATTGCAACAAGCGATATTCCGACGAGAGAGTTGTGTGGGCCACAGTCAGAGCTAGTGGAGGACAGGTGGCACAGTACCAGGAAATCGGGGAATCGAAGTTCCTGAGGTCAAGGGAAATGGGACATCAAAGGTTTTTAAATCCTGAAAGAATCGGGACCGTCCATCTGGAAGGACATGTGGCAACCATCGACGTCATCGGGAAAGTTTCGACAGGAAAGCGTCCATCATAGTTTGGTTCATCGGGATATCGGGGATCCCGGTGACAAGTGGTTTATGCACTTCGGAATCGCGAAATGAAAAAACCCGATGGGAGGATTGACCACAGTCACAGGTTAGCGATCATATGAGCTAAGGACTATAGCCAGGAGGGCTAGAGTGGTAAAAGTGCGTCGGGATTCGGTGAATCCCGAGTCTTGGGGGCACAAGTATTTTGACATCGCAAACCCTGAAACCCCGATGGGAGTTATAGCCGTGGTCATATAAGGAGAGGTCACGTGGGACCAATCTTTTAGCACGGGGCTAGTGGAGGTTGGAAGCGCATCGGTATTTTGAAGTCCAAAACCCCGATGGAAGAGATATAAGACTGAGGTCTTATAGAGAGTGGTCGCATGGACTAAAGTCTTAGCCAGGTGGGGCTAAGGAAACAATGGAGCGCATCGGAGATCGGGGATCAGTGATGCAAGTTGCCGAAACATCGCAGGTGCCAAAACCCCGACAGGAGGAAACTCGATCAAAAAAGGTCAGTTTTGATCTCCCGATAGAGAAAAGGGAGATCTCGAGGAGAGTTTTCTGTGGGAGGAAATTTTCCCGATAGGAAAATAGAAGAACTTCAAGTTCTTCGGGCCAAGGAAGGAGAAAGATCCTGTGAGCGGACATGCCCTAGTTGGTGCGTCTGTGTCAATTAAGAACAAATACCCCTTACTAAGGATAAATGATTTGTTTGATCAAGTAGGTGGGACCAAGATCTTTTCAAAGTTGGATTTGTAATCCAGTTACCATCAAGTTAGGATAAGGGACGAGGACGTAAGCAAAACAACTTTTCAGACAAGTTATGGCCACTACAAATTCGTAGTCATATCTTTCGGACTCACTAACGCACCTTCCACATTTATGTGCCTGATGAACAACATTTTCAGTCAGTACTTAGACAAGTTCGTGGTAGTATTTATCATCGATATTCCGGTCTATTAAAAAATGGAGGAAGAACATGACAAGCACTTAAGGATAGTTCTACAGACATTAAGAAAACATAAATTGTATGCCAAATTTGACAAGTATGATTTCTATCAAAAAGAAATACAATATCTAGGACATGTGATTTCAGCAGTGGGTATTGTCATGGACTTGGAGAAGATAAAAGCCATTATGGAATGGCTGGTACCTAAGGATGTAACGAACATCTGGTCATTCATGGGAATCATCAGGTATTACCACATATTTATAGAAGGGTTTTCCAGGATAGCATACCCTATCACATCATTACAAAAGAAAGGGAACAAGTTTAACTGGTTAGATAAGTGTCAAGACAGTTTTCACAAGCTGAAATAATTATTGACAACTAAACCCATATTGAAGGTAGCAGACCCCGATAAAGACTTCACCATATGTGTGGATGCAAGTAAAGAAGGAATAGGTGGTGTTCTAACTCAGGAAGGACGGGTTATTTTTTATGAGTCCCGAAAATTAAAAGAACACAAGTGAAATTATGTCACTCGTGACTTAGAATTACTAGCAGTAATACACACCTTAAAAATGTGGTGACACTACATAATGGGAAGAAAATTCCTACTATTAACGGATAATAGCGGGGTGAAATATATGTTTAACCAACCAAATCTTAATGCAATACAAGCAAGGTGGCTAGCCTTCTTGAGCGAATTCGACTTCGAGGCTAGACATATCAAGTCTAAGGAAAATAAAGTAGTAGACACTTTAAGAAGAAGAGTCCATGGTTTATTTGAGATAAATATCAGCAGGGCAGAAAGTGATCTGGAGCAAAGAATAAGGACAACAGGTATTAACAACGAAAATTAAACTAAGGTAATGGTAGAATTACAGAACAGTACCGCAAACTCAGATAAACTAGATCTAAGTATCGACAAGAAGGGACTACTATGATTTAAAAACAATCTTTAGTTACCAGATTCCACAGAGATAAAATTAACAGTCTTGGATGAAGTACATAAGAAACCGTATTCTAGCCATCCAGGTTACCAGAAAACGATAACAACACTTAGAAAACTATTTTATTGGCCGAATATGAAGGGCGAAACAACAGAATACTTGGCTAGGTGCCAAGATTGTCAGTAGGTTAAGGCCGAGCACCAACATCTAGCCGGCCTATTACAACCATTACCAGTACCAGAATGGAAGTGGGAGACCGTATCACTTGATTTTATAACAGGTTTGCCTAAAACTCAGAAACATAATGATTCTATCAAGGTTGTAATCGACAAACTCAGTTAGTCTGCACACTTTATTCTTGTAAAGTCTACTTTTAAAGCTATAAACATTGCCAAAATATTCATGAAATGTTTTTTTAGACTACATGGTATTCCTAAAATGGTGATTTCAGATAGAGACATAAAATTCACAACCGCTTTTTGGAAGGAATTGTTTGCAGGGATAAATACTAACTTGAATTTCAGTACGATTTATCATCCACAAATGGATGGATAGATCGAAAGGACAAATAAAATTGTAGAGGATATGCTCCACATGTACGTAAGGACAAAACCAAACAAGTGGGAGGACTATCTACACTTGGTAGAATTTGCATATAACAATGGATATCAAACTTCGACTAAATTGATCCCTTTCGAAATACTGTACGACAGAAAGTGTATGACTCCAATTAGTTGGGATAACTTGGCTGACAGAATCATGGTGGGACTAGAGATGCTCCAAGAAATGGTAAACATGGTAAGGAAGGTACAACAAAATTTGAAAGAAGCACAAGACAGACAGAAGAGCTATGCAGATCAGAAAAGAAGACACTTGGAATTTCAAGTGGGAGACCATGTTTATTTGAAGGTCAAAGACCAGAAAAGGTCATTGAAGTTAGGGAACTATGCCAAAATGGCACCCAAGTTTTGTGGACCCTTCGAGATACTAGCTCAAGTTGGACCCATAGCATATCAACTTGCACTTCCTGCTAATCTGAGAATTCACAATGTATTTCATATTTCTTTGTTGAAAAAGTATATTCATGACCCTACTCATATGATTGATTGGAACTTGGTGTAGGTGGAACCTGAAGGCGAGTTCTAGGTGGAACTCCTCTGCATTTTGGACTAGAGAGAAATAACACTTCGAAACAGAGTCGTCGCTCAGGTAAAGGTGCAATGGAAGCACTTTAGCCCTAAGGAGGCCACTTGGGAGATGGAGGGAGATTTGCAGAAAACTCATCCAATCCTGTTCCAGGAAAGGAACGAACACCGAGGACAATGTTTTACTAAAGGGGGAAAGGATGTGACGTCCCAAAAGAATAAAATATTTAGAAACTCAAGTTTGCTGGAAATTCATTTCCGTTTTTAGTAAATTCGAATTTGGAAAATTTTTTCCATTTATGGCAATTTCGAATTTTGAATTTAATATTGTAATTAATTATTATGACCATTGGGCAAAGATCTGATTTGACTCAGCTATCTATTTTGACTATGACACTTGTATGAAAACATAATATTTTATATTGATTGTAGGAGGACAAATGGAACAACCATGTTAAAAATTAGCTGACCATGACTCCATGAGTGAGGAACAAGTTGGAACTACCCCTGGGCTGATTGTTACAAGTGGAAAATTAGTGATTTGGCCATTGCCAGCCCCTGAAAATCAGGGATTTAGAAAGCTGCAAAAATTCCCAAGGGAGGGAAAATACCTAGGCAAATTGATAAATAGCATATGTGAGGAGGCAGGACACTGCTAAGTATGATGGGAAAATAGACTATTGTTTTTTTTGCTTGTTGTTATGAACACTACTGAGTGAGTGTGGGGCAAGAGGAATTTGTTAGAATCGGAAGAAATTTCTAAGGAGGAGGTTTTCCAAGTTTGCCCTCATGGATTCATGGTTAGGCTAGGGGGTGAATTGGGCAAGTGATTTTGGTTGCCTATTCTACGGTTGGGAGGAACATGGTTGTTCCCTTTGTTCTTCTGTGAACTGAAGTCAGATATGTTGATCCACTCCTCTATTTTTTAATGATCATTTATACTGACGATTGTATATGTTAATTATGTATCGAAGTAATTTCTATGGGTGAAATCTGTGTGTAATTTTCCATGTACACTAATATGATGAATTGTAGTTGCATAGTAGGATTATCTGTCTTAAGGAAAATGCTAACACTATGATGAGTGGACTAATAGAATGATTAAGGACCTCATCCATGATAGATGTATAATGGAAAGAAAAAACTATTTTCTGGTACACTGTGTATAAGACATAGCAAGATTTAAAAAAAAGAATAAATGACTGATAGAATATAGTAATATAAATCTGGATTAACATATTAACTTTGGGTGAGACTGTAGAATCGACCTCACAACTTTATCTGTAGGCATCGATCAAAGACTGTAAGCACATCTTGGTTAAATATGTAATTTTTAATGAAACTTTGTCTAATCGGTACTAAAACTTCCCAACTGTATACTATACTTAAATCAAAAGATTAAATTCCTGTATAGTATGTGGTTTATAAAAATATCCCCAAAGTTGTTTCTTTCAAAAGAAACTGGGACCTATATATAGATACACCTATATGTTATACACACAGTCACTTCACGATGGAAACCTTCTGCTAGTTTTAAAAGAATGTAGACATATATGTATATATA
>SNQJ01S0010439.1:120885-140545 GCA_010110895.2 Picea sitchensis
TAAGATATCAATTTGAAACCCCAATCATGATTTCATTCACCATTACTATTTCGTGCAACAAATCACATGGAGGTCTGTCTTAGTTAGTTTTAAATAAACATCATGATCTAAAGTTCCTTATTTGTCAAGTGTTTTTTTTAAAGATCAACCATCCACAAAATTTTCTTTTCTCACACATTTTCCTCATCTGACTTTTATTTCTCTTTCTCCTAGCACTAGTTTTCCATCCATCTATCCAAGTCTTAGTGCCTTCATACTATTAACATTTTTCTGCAAATAGCTACTAGAGGAGCATTTCTCAAGAGGGAGATGGATGATATTTCCTATCTGGAATCTCATCCATAGATTTTTCAAATGTTCAAGGATATAGGATGATACAAGTTTTGTGAAAAATTACAAGGGTATCATCAGGGAATTGCGGAGGCATTTTCCAAAAGCTTTGATGGATCTAAAGTGAAATTGGGTCCACTAAAAATGCAAATAGATGAGGCAAGTATTGCTGTAGAAAATGAGATTCCTGGAGAAGGTGAGAGGTGGTTCAATACCACTTCCATTAAAGACATTGAATTTAGGTCTTACCTTAAGCCATAATTCTAGAGAATTATTTGGAAAAGGGACGTTCCCAGGAACTATTTGGAAGATAAATAGCAGAAATTGCTGAAGGTTATCCAGGTGTACATAACTTCTGAAGGGAGGTGTGGCAGGGTCATGTTGTACCATTTCAGGCTTATCAATCATTTTACCACCAAAAACCCTTTGAATTTGCCTCATTATATTCATAGGATCCTCACCAATATGGCACAAAAATTCCAAGATAAAACTGAAAAAGAAAATAGTAGATTGTTTCATCATGGCCTTAGTAAGCTTATAGTGATGGAGGAACTCCAAAGAAGAGAGAAGACATGGGACTATCTCCTATTTTGGGGAAAATTTGAGAAAGACATACAGTCTAAGGGTAAGAAGACACCTACAAAGAAGTCATCTACACCAAAGAGAAGCAAGATAAAGAGAAGGGCTCCGTCACTAGTTCAGACAAAATAACCAACCCCTTCACCCAGGTCTAAGAAGGCAAAAACTAATCTTGATTTTGATCAGGGAATAGAGGGCGAGAGCAGAGTTGTTGATAAAAACATGTTGAATTTTCCATACTAAGATTATGATTTTGAACCACCCATGGAGGAGAGAGAGAAAATTGAAGTTGAAGCTCCATCCTTTGAGGTACCTGAGACATCCACAAAAAAGAATATATGTAAAGCATCCAAGATTCAGAAGCTAAAAGAGGAAGTAATAGAGCTTAGGCTACTAGAAAGAGTCATGAAATCTCATAATCAGGCTATGAAAAGAACATATGATTAGGTAAGAGACTTAGTTAAAAGTTTATCTCCGATGCATGTAGCTTTGGAAAGGAAGAATAAAATATTGCCTAAGAAAAACCAAAAACTTCACCAAATGATCAAGTTCTAAAGGTTTAAACTAGCACCTAGAAAACTTAAACCAAGAGATCATCTTGGTTTATAAGCATTGGTTGAAATTTATATGGAACTAAAAAAGGAATCCTAAGAGTTGGACAGAGTAAAGGAATCAAATTTTGTAATTTTGAACAGATTTGGAAAACTGAGGACTTTCAACAACTTATTTTGGTCCACAGAGGTGTTGTTAGATGCTGAATCACCTGACTTTCGACAGCTAAATCGACTTTTTTCTATACGGGTGAAATCACGGAGGTGGGTAACACTTTCGTGACAATCTGATCTCCAAAATTCCGAAAAACATTTTTTCGGCCGAACTAGTAGTATTTTTCAGTCGAAAGATACTTTTTTCGGCCGAACTGTTTTTCGGCCAAAAGGAGGAATGCCAAATCGAATGGTATAGTGAGGGTATCCCCAATTTGCATGTAAATATTTAGTCAGACAAATTTTTTCCATCCGGCAATATTCTTTCGGTCGAAAGATATTCTGGTCGAAACAATCTTGCAGCTGAAAAATCTTTCGGCCAAAACATCTTTTGGCTGAAAGAAGGTTTATATATCAACCACACATCAATTTTCAAATGATTTTCTAACCTTTTGGCATTTGTGAGCGGTCGCGAGTGTTGGTGCGGACGTAGGGTGTTTGTGAGTGTTGGTGAGTGTTCGTGAGCGTTCCTACGGGTGGTCAAGTATTCGGTAGGCCGAGCTTCAAGTGAGCATTCGTGAGTGTTGGCGGGCGTTCAACAGGCCGAGCTTTAGTTAAGTAATTGTAAATTTATTTTTTTAATTTTAATTTTAATCTGTAGATTGTAACATTAAATTTAATTTTAATTTTTAAACTAAAATCTAGCTTTAGGTGGCGGCCTTTGTGGCCAAGTCATGGGCATGCCAACGACTTGGCCACAGGGCTGGCCCTTGCGGCCAAGTCACAGTCCAGTGGCCAAGCCATTTGCTTCTCCACTATCAACCTCTACTACCTTTCCTCGTGCGATCAACGTATACTACCTTCTCCACTATCAACCTCTACTACCTTTCCCCATGCCCATAAAAGGAGACCTATTCCCCAGTTGTCCTATTATAATCGAGTTAAATTTATTTATGTCTTAAGGTTAAATTTATTTCTATCTTAAGGTTAAATTTCGTTTCTTTCTGAAGGTTAAATTTCGTTTCTGTCTGAAGGTTAAATTCGTTTATGTCTGAAGGTTAAATTCTTTTTTGTCTGAAGGTTAAATTCCTTTCTATCTAAAGGTTAAATTCATTTTTGTATGAAGTTTAAATTCGTTTCTGTCTGAAGGTTAAATTTCATTTCAGTCTGAAGGTTAAATTCGTTTCTGTCTGGAGGTTCAGTTATTTCGAATTCTAATTCAGTTTGAAGGTTAAATTTAGAATTTTGGTTCTGTCTGAAAGCTATTTCGAATTTTAGTTTTGTCTAAAGTTTAATTTAGAATTATTCCTTTAGAGTGTAATAAACTAATCTGGTTCAGTTATTTCGATCTGAAGGTTTAATTTAAAATTTCGTTTTTGTCTGAAGTTATTTCTAATTCTAATTCAATGTGAAGGTTAAATTTAGAATTTCACTTCTATCTAAAAGCTATTTCGAATTTTAGTTATGTCTGAAGTTGAATTTAGAATTATTCCTTTAGAGTGTGATTAACTAACACCAAACATATATCTAATCCTTTTAGTAGTTAAAGGAAAAATTTAGGAATGTGAACTCAAAATTAATGAGTGAAGAAATATATGTTTAATCATTTGTACCAAGAATGTGCACTTGTAAGAATCACCAACTCCTAAGCATGAGACAAATGGTAAACAACAACTTGCACAAGAGTAGTTTGATTAGTCAAGTAGGTTGTAATGAAAATTTTATCTTCGATTACTGAAACTGAATATTAGATATTATTTAAGTGCAGAACATTGCTTATATTAAGGAGTTGTTGCCAAAATTTAGGTACATATGCCACCGTGTGAAAGAAAATAGATTCACTTCCCCCATTTTAAAACCCTTATTTAGAAATTAAAACCTGAAAATTTCAGTGCAAAATGACTACTCAAGCACTAGAGTTACTTGTGGAAATTACTTTTAAGTGGAAATTTAAACCCTTATGAACATAAATATTTGAATTTAGCATAAACCCCAAGGAACACACACACACACACACACACACACACACACACACACACACACACACACATATAGTTAGAGTGTTCCATTTAAGATGCTTGACGAGTGAAACATATATGTATAACCCAAAGTCACCTTTATGTATAACCCATTGTAAATTGAATTGGCATGCCTAACTTTGAATTTCATTTACATGATATTAATATGTAAAGATATTATTGAACTCAATATGGACCCCTTAAATTTGGTAAATTCAAATAACTTCAAAATTCCTTAAATTTGTAAATTCAAATAACTTCAAAATTATTTTTAAAAGAAAGTCAAAACTATCAATGCACATATCTAATATTTTAAAAAATAAACAAAAGACTTGATTGAAAGAATGAAAATGTAATAAAGGTGGAACAAGAGAATATATACACTTTACACTTAGATTCAACTTATATGTATCTTTCCTTCTATATTGGGAATTAGTTTCATTTTCATAAATGTGCAACCTAAAAGAATATAAACTAAATTTCAAAATTACACTCAATAACAAGCTTAAAAATTGATTAAATAATTCACATTTATTAAGAAAAAAATATAGGATAAGTTAATTCCTTTGTGTTTGTCGCCTTTTCCAAAATTAAATTAGGTGGACTTATTCCTCACATTTTTCTCTTGTGCTCTTAGGGCATTAAACAATGAGGGATAATTCATATATCTCTTATTTCCCCTTAAGTGTCTAGTTACATATGAATGCAATCTATCTATTTTTATGTCCTCTAGTAAGATTCAATTTTCCTACTTTGTGAGACTTTTTTATCTTTGTGAGACTTGTTCCTATAATTTTTGATAATTATAGGAGAACACTTCTTCCACTTCTATCCTTCTTTCTTGTATCCCTAGAGTAATTATCAAACACTTGATTTATATTCTCATATGTTAGTTGAAATATTTTACCATTTACAAGTAAGTTATTGTGGAACCCGACATCTCATGATTCAGAGGTCCTTGATTTCAGCCACATTTATACCCCATGAAGTATTTATACCCTATAATTATGTACACTCTTCCACGGGAGTGCGGTGGGGTACCCCTTTATGGGTCCTGGGTCCACTTCCTATTGGGGTCCGGGAAAGCTGGCCCGGAAGGGTCTGCGGGCTAAGCCCCCTAAGAAAAATTGCCTTGTAAAAGTATATTGTATTCTCATTGTAACCGAACCGCTGATTATAAGGTCACAGATCTAATGGTAGAGATTATGTTAGGTTTTTTCCCTAGAAGGCAACCCTCTTTATGAGGGAAATGTATCACGGGCTTATGAATGATGGTGAATATTGTATTCGAGAGAGGAGACTGTGAGGGAAAAAGAAGAGGAAGTTACAACGAAGTTTTGTTGTGGTGGTTGTATCCCTTCATTTGTCGATAATAATAAAGGGAAGGACCTAAAAATTTCTCCAGTGATGTAGCCCACAATCAGAACCACGTGAAATATGCGTCTCTTTGTACCAGGTGTGTCTTCTGTGTTTTGTTTCCTCAAAGATTTGTTTTATTTTATCGCCCACGGTCCCGCTTTATCTAACAACCGGTATCGAGCGAGCAGTAACCTCAGGAAAAGAGGGTTCCCGGTTTGAGTGGGAGCAATGTCGGAAGATGGAAAGTTTAGGGTCGATAAATTTAATGGCCAAAACTACCGCCATGGAAGATGCGTGATGGAAGACTATTTTATATCGTAAGGATCTTATTCCTACCATCGGAGCCGGAGTAACAAAGAAGCCTACGGCCATGAAGGACTAAGAATGAGAGATTCTTGACATAAAGGTTCTAGGAATGATAAGGTTGGAGCTTGGTAGCCTCTGGTGGGTTTTCAATATTTCTCAAAGAAAAGACAACGAAGGGTTTGATGGATGCTAATAAATTGTATGAAAAACCCTCAATGCCTAATAAGGTATTTCTAATGAAGATATTATTTAATATGAATACAAGTCGTAAGGTGGGTCTTATTGCAGATCATTTAAATGAATTTAATGATGCTTACTAAATCAACTAAGTTCGGCTAAGTGGTCTTTGATGATGAGGTTAGGGCTCTTCTAATCTTGTGCTCATTGCCGAAAAGTCGAATGGTTTGGTCATGGTTGTAGGTAACTCACTCTAGTTCAAATACTTTAAAAATTTGATGATGTTGTTGGTGTTATCCTTAGTGAGGAAATGCGATGGAAAAGCACAAGGAGACATCAGGAAATGCGTTGAACATGGAGAATAAGGGAAGACAAAAAGGATAGAGGAAAGGGCTCAGAAAACCAATGAAATTCTAGGAAGGGCGATCCAAATCCAAACTTGGAAAAAATAGAGTGTTGGAATTGTAGAAGAAAGGATATCTGAAGAAAGACTTCAGAGCCCCAAAGAAACAAAGAGATGGACAACAAGAGAGAAATCAAAAAGAAAATGTAATAGGTGATGCGTTACAAGATGCTTTGATTCTTTCAGATAATATTTCTGAGTCTTGGGTGTAGGATTCGGAGTCATCATGCCACACCCCATAGGAAACATTTTCTAGATTATGTTCAAGGTTATTTTGGATATGTTCATTTGGGATAATAAACCATGCAAAATTGTTGGAATGGAAAGGTAAAAATAAAGCAACTAAATGGAAACCAATGGTTGTTGAAAGAGGGTAAACATGTTCCGTGATTTAGGCTAAAATCTGATTTCAACAGGCAATTAAGTGCGAAGGTTTTATATCCATATTTACGTAGATAAGACGCGGAAGGTCATCACATCATCAGTGATAGAGAAAGAGAGAAGGTAGGAACATTGTAATTATGTACTAGTAATAATTTACCTTCTATATCTTTAGCTCTGCATGTAGAGTGGATACAACACTATGGCATCATAGGATGGGACATGAGTGAGAAGGGTAAGGCAGATCCTTTCACAAAATAAATTTGTTGGACAAAGATCTTTAAACAAATTCGATTTGGACTGTGGAGCATTGTGTTTATGGAAACAAAAGAGAATCAGATTTCTCAGAGTTGAAAAAGAAAAGAAGAATGAAAGGTTAGAGCTTCAAAATACTGCATGTATGGGATCTAGATCAGGTATCATCCTCGGTGGCTCTCTACTATTTTGTTAATTTTATTGTTGATGCAAATAGAAAAACTTGGTTTATTGCATTTGACAAAATCTATTGTTTTTTATACTTTATGAAATGGAAAGCTTTGGATGAGAATGAGGCGGAAAAAAGTTTGAAGTCTCCATCAGATAATGGAGGTGAATCGGCAAGATAGGGGAGTTTGATGATTATTGTTCATACCATGGGATTCGTGAGAGAAGAAAATAACAATGAACACCCACAAGAAAATGGTGTGTCAGGAAGGATGAACAGGACAATCATGGAGCGGCAAGGAGTATGAGATTGTATGTTATTTTGCCCTATAGTTCCTGGGCGTGACAGAGATACCGATGTTTACTTTAATAAACAAAGGACCTTCAAGCTCTTTGATGAGGAATTCCAGGAGGAATGGACAGGAAAAAGGTAAAATCATTTTTTGAAAACTTTCGTTGTGAAGCATCGGTCCATATTGATAAAAGAAAATAGAACAAAGCTTGAGGCAAAAATCCAAGAAATGCACCTTTATTGATATGGTGTTACTGATTTTGGCTATCACTATGGGATTATTAAAATAACAAAATCATTAGGGAGTAGAGATGTCATATTCAATGAGAAGGCTCATGGCCAAAGATCAATTCTCATGTGGAAAAAACAGAAAAGAAAACAAGAATACATAGCTATTTGATGAGATCATTGAAAAGGAAATCTTAAAGGAACCAAAAATCAAAATGTACAACAACAAGAACAATAAAATTCCCCAAACACTTGCAAGTGTTGTTAGAAGATCTACCAAAGTTGGTGCACTCCTGAACCATACCTCCTTCATTATATTATTTATTATATTGACTGATTCTCGCGGAACCTGAATGTTATGAAGAGGCGATGCTGGTAGACACCAAAAAGAAGGGGAGCAAGGTAATGAAAGAGGAAATGGATTCTTTAGAAAATAACCAAACTTGGGACATGGTTCACGGTTCTGTGGGAGCATCGTTGTATCAAATGGGTTTACAAGTTGAAGGAATAAGATGGAGGAGAAAAGCTGCATAAGTCTAGACTTGTTGTAAAGGGGTTTGCACAAAAAGAAAGGTATAGATTTTGATGAAATATTTTCTCTCCCGGTTGTTAAAAATGACTTCAATTAGAACTATTTTAAGTATTGTGGTAGTAGAAGATTTGCATCTTGAAATTAGATAAAACAACTTTTCCATGGGGATTTGAGGAAGATATTTATATGCGGCAGCCTAATGTGGGTATGGAGGTCAAAAGGGAAGGATAATTTTGTATGTGTTGAAGAAGAGCTTGTATGGCTCCAAAGCAAGCCCAAGGCGCTGGTATTTGAAGTTCGGATTAAAAGTTTATGATAGAGTAGGGTTATAGTATATGTCATTCGGATCACTGCGGTTTATTTTAAAAGCTAGAAAATTGAAGCTTTATTATCTTGCTATTGTATGTAGATGACATGTTTGTTGGGTGTGATCTAATATGTGTGGGATATAAATACTCTCAAGAAGAAATTAGCCAATTCATTTGTGATGAAGTATTTGGGTGTCGTGAAATAAAATCCTTGGTATGAGAATAACAAGAGACAGAAAAAAAATCGCAAACCCATATTGTCCTCGGTGAATACACAAAGAAGGGGTGTTGGAGAGGTTTAGAATGTAGAATGCAAAGTCCAAATAGTGTTACACCTTGACCAACCATTTCAAATTAATCCAAGGAAATGTGTCCCAAGACACTGTGGGAGGAGATAGAATACATGTCTAGGGTCTCATATTCAGCTAGCCATGTACTATATGTGATGCAATGGTTTGCACAAGACCGACATTGCACATGCAAGTTGGGAGTTGTGAGCAGGGTATATGAACAATCCAGAAGAACATTGGGAGGCAGTAAAGTGGTTTTTCAGGTATTTGAGAGGTAATACCACACATGCATTATGTTTTGGAGGTGTAGACATTTTTCTACAGGGATATGTTGATCTCCGAGCATGGCGTGATAAAGACAAATAAGAGGAGCACCACAGGTATGTTTTACTATAGGTGGAACAATAGTAAGTCGGATTTCAAAACTACAAAAGGTTTTTGTAATTTCAACAATGAGGCGTAGTATGTTGTCGCTATAGAGGCTGGGGTAAAAGGATGATTTGGTTACAAAGGTTTCATGGAGGAATTGGGAAAGAAGTGAGAACAACAAGTTGTACCGGGTGACAAATGAGTGCCATTCATATTGCAAAGAACTCACCTTCCATTCTAAGACTGGCATACGCTTGAGGTACCACTTCAGGATCCATCTTTGAAGATGGAAAATTGAAGCTAGAAAAGATACACACTAGCCTAATCCTACACACATGTTAACAAAGGCAGTAACAAGGAAGAAACCGAAGTTCTTGCTCAGGTAGTCTTCAAGAATGAAGATGAAGATGAGAAATTTGCTGAGTCCAAGAAGGTTCAGAGTCCAAAGATATACGCTAGTTGGTATGGTTCTGAGATCAGTCTCCAAGTGGGAGATTGTTATTGTGGATCCCCTGATTATCTTCCCCATTCAGAGGTCCTTGCTTTCTACCATGTTTATACCCCATGAAGCATTTTACACCTGGCATGTACACTCTTCCACGCAGGGGAGTGCAGGGGGTAACCCCCAGGTCCAGGGCAAGCGGACCTCAATGGGGTTCGGGGATGAAGCCCCTCAAGAAAAAATTGCCTTGTAAAAGTATATTGTAATTTCATTGTGGGTGCATGAACCATTGATTTTAAGGTCGCAGATCTAATGGTAGAGATTATGTTAGGTTTTTTCCCTAGAAGGCAACCCTTTACAGGGAAAATGTATCACAGCTTATGAATGACTGAATATTGTATTCTAAGAGAGGAGATCAGAGAAAGAAGAGGAAGTTACATTGGCTTTGTTGTATTGTATCCCTTCATTTGTCGGATAATAATAAAGGAAGGACCTGAAATTTCTTTCCTCAGGACGAGTTCACACCGGGTGAACCACGTGAACTGCGGTCTCTCCTTGTATTTGTGTCTTCTGTGTTTTGTTTTGCATTTGTTTTATTTTATTGCTCCACTGTCCCGTTTTTCTAACAACAAGGGAGTAGGTTCAAGGTCTCGATCAAGTCTTATTTTATGCCTATGAGGGGTAGTAGTTTAAGAGACACATCATCTAAAGTGTAGTTTTGATCTCTTTTGCACCATTTGTAATCCCTAGTATCTCTAGCTTTGGAATAATCTATATATATTTCAATAAAGGTCTTATTCATCTAATCTGAACCACTAATGTTTTTTCCTTCAAATTTCATGAACCATTTCAAGTAGGATTCCTTTAGTGTGGAGAGAAAGAGCCCATGATTTTAGTATTTGATGTGTAGTCATTGGTTCCACAGAGAACCCTTCAATCTGAAAAGAAAGATATCATGATCCTTATGTTGGTTTGTTCCTCACTTTCTTCTAAAGTACTATTCAAAGATGGATATTCCTCTCTATATTTAGTCCCGGAAAAAAAAAAGGATTGATTAAAATCCATGCAACATTGTGCTCTCATTCTTCAATCTACTCAAAAATTATTCAATCATTTGTTGGATTCTCTTAAAAAAGCTACTTCAAAAACTTTTCAAAATCCCCTTGGTGCTATATTTGACCACTAGTTCCTACTTTATATATACCAACAATATGAGATTTTTGTAGAAATCTTCCATATTTTTCTCTAAGTCAAAGCAAGCAATCTAAATAGGTATGCCATTTTATTTCAAAAATTCCATATTTTTCCTAATTTTGATAACAAGAAATGACACCAAAATATTTTGGTAACCTCCCTGAAAACAATGCCAAAAAATCGTGATTCAAATAATTGTAGAAAGATATAAATAACCCCTTTGCTTCACTTTAATTATCAACCCAAAGGTCATGTAAAATTATGAGGTGTTGTGCACTATGTATGCAAATTACAAAAACCAAATATGCACTACCAATTCATGAAAAATTGTGGCAAGGAAAATGGTCAAATTTAATAGTTCATTCTGATTTACTTTTATGCAATTGAGTCCATGAATTTCACCCCTATCTCTTATGAAAATATGTACAATATAGATGAAGGTCTATATCATAACCTCTTCGAGGAAAAATCGATTAAATGAAATCCCTTGGATTATTGATCAATGTGTTCGCGGATTAGTAAATCAATATAACACTAGTTATCGTGCATTACATTCATAGGATTTGCATCAAATTACAAACCATTATAATTTAAAAGTAATTAGAGAAATACAGGAAATTCATAGGATCCACATCAAAGTACTAAAAATTATAATTTAAAAGTAACTAAAGAAATATATGGAATGAAATTGTTTCTAAAAAACAATATAGGAAATGCAAATATTGCTAGAAAATGAAATGATGTAAACTAATAATTTGTTTCTACAAAATTTTAACTACTCTAAAACATAAATTCCAAGACACGAGATGTAAATAAAGAGGGTTCCTACACCATTTCCTTTAGTGGACACTAATCAAGGAAATTCCTGAAACCCTTGGAAACACTCAAATACTTAGAACTTCAATAAAGCATGCTTCGTTTATTCAAAATATGTCTTAGAACATGATGACATAAAATAACCTCTTTACTACAATCAAAAGTAGCTTGAATAGCAACAAGGTAAATGAAATAACAATATTGACAATCCCATTCTATCAATCCATGCCTCTATTTATGCTTGAGAAGAGTCATATCTAGAAATTCAATGAATTCCTTGACTGGTGGGAGTTGTCCCTTAATTTCCTAATATTTGGCATGTTGTTTCAAGGGCATTGTTTCCTCCTTTGTCAATTCAAATATCAAGATTAGAAGGAGATATAATTGTTGAGGGTATTTATTGCTACCTTTAAGTGATGGAAATCCTAAAGGTTATGACAAGACACGATACCTTGGATATCACATTCATTCAATTGATGGGTCTATGGTAATGAATAAATAGGATTGGCTTGTCATATGTGTCAAAGCCATTAATCAAGATTGTACTAAATTCTTGTTTCTAAACCACATTATCTCAAGAATGAAAATTACATGATAAACATACAAATTAAAACTTTAGATCAATACTATATGACATCCTACTTGAGATTGAGTAAATTATATTTGATTACATAGCATGAGTCAAAATATAAATTGCACAGGCAAAAGATAAATTTTAGGAAGGTCTTGATCCTTGGAGTAAAAATGTATTGAAGCTAAGCACAATATGGGCCATGAAAGTAAAATATTGAGGCCACATCAAAACAATATTTAGGTATTCCACAATGATCACTAAACTCTAATCCACCAAGAGGTATTAGATTACAATGGGAAAAAAAGCATGATGAAAATCATAAAAAATCAACGAATGCATAAGTCATGAGTGGTTTCCATATACTCAACTACAAATATAGTCTACCCCTTGCTCATATATTAGTTAAATCCTTTATCAAATAGGTTAAATAAATAACCACTTATATACCTTCTTCAATCATGATCTCTAGCTTAGTTTGCATCGACAATATCCTGTATGTCTATCACATTGTTTGGTATAGGTCTTCCTTGGTAGAAAATTGAATAATATAAACTTCCATAAAAATATGACACCCTTCTTTAAAATAGTTAAATTTTCCTTCCCTATTTTTGACATGTATTTTCTCAAACCTCCCAATGCATGGGTAGTGTCCAGTTTAGTATAGACAATGACATACATTAAAATTTCAAAAACAATTGTATAAGAACATGATACATGTAATCTACCTCTTCTTCTATCTTGGGACATTGTTCTAAAGATAACTTTACACCTACATTAATATGAGTCTTGACCAATTTATATTTTTGTATATTAAATCTAGTTGCAATATTTCCTCAACATATTTCCATGGTATTGCAATGGGTCCTCTATGGTGGCCAACATTTTTATGGAAAATTTTGAAAGACGAGCATTGGAATCATACCCCATGAATCCAAAGAGATGTAAAAGGTATGTAGATGATACTAATGTGATATGGCCTTGCATAAAATAAGAGTTGAACAAATTCTTTGAGCACCTTAACTGTATCTCAGAGGACATCAAGTTCACTATGGAATTGGAGGAGAATAATAACATCCCATTTTGGATGTACTAATTCAAAAGAATCAATATGGGAACCATGTGCATGAAGTATACAAGAATAAAACTCATATATATAGCTATCTTCATGAAAAATATTATCACCATCCCACTTAAAATATAGGAGTTCAGAACATCCTAGCACTGAGAGCCATTAGTATCTTTGATGAAGACCACCTTGAATAGGAAAACGATCACCTTGCCAAGGTTTTCATAGGTTATATGAATGAAGATATCACTTCTACAATAATAAAATCCATGTTTAGGACAAGAGATGAGCCTTTTTCTAGAGAAACTCAACCGAGTTAGATACCCCACCTTCCCTACATCAAAGGGGTCACCAAGGTTCTAATAAAAAAGGATATCATCGCCACTTTTAAACCCCATGAAACCATTAGATAAAAGATGATATCAGTGAAGGATACCATGTACCAATGTTAGTATAAAGGGGTCTATAAGGTAGAATGCACTTGTGGCAAACACTACATCAGGGAAACTAGGTGATCATTTCAAATAAGGATTAAAGCACATGAAGCTAATATTAAGAATGGGCTCACACACACCTCAACAATAGTCAAGCAATACAAGACACAAAAATCTTGGCCAAAGAAGATCACCACTTCAAGCATAGAATTAGATGATCTATTGAAATCATTCTACACTCTAAAAACCTTAAAAGGAATGGGGGTCTAGAGAAGTGAAAACTGGCTTTCGTTGATATTCCATATAAGAACCGGGTAGTTTGAACATGTTTTGTCTCGTCTCTTTCTCTCCCTCCTTCCTATGTTGTTTGTCTTGACTACTCTTTATTTTGTTGCTATTGTCCTTTGTTGGCTTTTTCCATGGTTTTCTCCTTCTTTTTTTATTTTTATCAGTCATCTTATCTTTTCATCTGGTTTTGTTGTTTGTGGTTTTTATTTGTTTGCTTTCTTCTTTTCTTATTTCCCCCTTCTGTTATTTCTTCTTAATATTGTTTTTATTTTTAACATTTTTTGTTTTTAGGGTTTCATCTCTTGCAAGTTTGTGTGTTTTCTTAGATTTTGTGTTGTTTATGGTTCTTATTTGTTTTCTTTCTTCTTTTCTTATTTCCTCTTTTGGTATTTCTTCTTAAGATTGTTTTTATTTTTTATATTTTTTGTGTTTAGGGTTTCATCTCTAGTAGGTTTATGTTTTTTCTTAGGTTGTATGATATTAATTATAAGATTATAAATTATAATCACTTTTGAATTTTCTCAGTATTTCTTAGGGATATGATTCTTTATCTTCTGTCCCTTATCCCTTTAATCATCARTCCTTGCCTGAGAAGCCGGCCAGGAGCTGAATCGACAGTCGTCACTTCGGTGTTTAAAGACCTATAGATTCAAATGCCCTACTTTTCTATGCATGKATGATGAGTGAAGGATAAGAATCTTCCATGTTGTCTATGGACCCCTTACTTATCTTTTATTTGATTGATTCATGGCTGAATGTTTAGTTTTTGTGTCTTCTTCTTTGATGTGGATTGTGAATGATAAACCTCTCAGTGGAATGGCAGTCCCTTGGCGAACCCAACTTTTGATTTCAATGACTTCTATGTGTGGGTTTTATTGATTATTATGAAAATTTTGTGGTTTTATATTATGTTACTTATTCCTTTAGTCATTACTCCATGCTTAAGCAGTCGACCAAGAGCTGAATCGACGGTCGTCACTTCGGTGTTTAAAGACCTATAGATTCAAATGCCCTTCTTTTTTGTGCATGGATGATGAGTGAAGGATAATAATCTACCATGCTATCTATGGACCCATTACTTATATTTTAGTTGATTGATTCATGGTTGAATGACCAGTATTTGCACCTTCTAATGAGTGAGTACCTTTGTGGCTTGATTGTTTAAAACTTTGATTTATCTTTGCATTTTTAATTGCTTGAACTTGTGTACATCTCTAGTTTTTTTTTGATAAAATCTGCATTGTTGATAGATATTGCGGAGTGATGTCAACATGAGATTATGCAAACATTCCTCACAAATGCACTAGGCATTATCAAGAAGGAAGAAAAGTAACTCCTTTTTCAACTGAGACTCCGAGTGAGCACCAACAATCTCGTCAGAGGAGATTTTCAAACAAGTCTGTAAATAGATCAACTGAAGAACCTTCTCAAATCAGTGTTATGGATGAAACCTTCTTAGACAGGTTGCGCATGAACACTCCTACACCTTAAAATGTATGGAATAGATCTGGACAAGAAAATATTTCTGGTAAGTTTCTTAATTTTTTCTTATTTTTATTGAATTTTGTTGTATTTAAGTTTATGTGAGGTTAAATATTGAAGTTACTTTCAAATGTGTGTGTAGGCAATCAATTTAGAGAAAGGGGAGATAATGAGAGTGGTTTTCACAAAGATTCAAATGTCGGTGCAGAGGGTGAAGGTGGATTTAGGAGCCTGTGTTATGAAGAAACAAAAGATTACACGCCAACATCCACCTATCCTTCAGAAGTTGGCGATGAACTTCCCTGGGAAGGGAATACTGAAGCAATGATGCTTGAGTGATGCTCAGGTGCTAAGAAGAGGTTGAAAAATGATTTGGCGGTCTTGGAACTTCCTTTGGAGAGAAAACTAAGTTTGCAAATTGTTTTGCATTCACTGGAAAACTTTATGGATGCATATCAGAAGATGGGGCCAACGACTGACAGTTGTTTTGATCTAATGAGGCGACAAATGTCAGAGGTGATGGGTCCTGGTAAATAGGAGACAGTAAAAAATAGAGTTTCAAAAGAAGACACCATCTCCATGCTCAATTTCAAAGAGGTCCCAAAGAGAAAAATGTTGAAGGTGCAATATTTTAAGCACCCTGACTTTGTCGGACATCTGTATAACAGATTTTTGGCCACATATGGAAAATTGTCATCGAACGATGAGGTTCCACACTATTTTTCAAGAAACTTTTTTGCGGAGTTTTTCTTTCACATGAACCCAGATTATACTAGTCTACCGTCCAAATATTATGGGACTAGTAAATGATGTACATATGATCGCAAAGGGGCATATCGAAGTGCGAAATTGTCGAGGCCTCCACTACCTTTAGTACCTCACCCAAAATAGGCATTTGCATCACTTTCAGAGTTCCAGTCTACATCAGAAGTTGGCGAAGAGGCCAGGACTACAATCGGGGAAAATTTGGAAGCTATGTTTTATGATGTTGATGTTGGCATAAAGCATCAACGAGAAGAAGCCRATTACTAGGCTACATTTGTTGATAAAAMAGATGCAGAATTAGATGGAATGTCAKCAGAAGAAGTTTTGGAGTATGMCAAATTTTGTCGRGATGATTGAAAGAAGGTCATTCAGAATGATGACCYGAATCGCAGATTGGTATGTGATCTATTTAGGAAAATYTTGACGCATTTTATGATAGTTTACTTCGAGTTCTAGATTTAGATATCCTTGTCTCTATAGAAATAATTGATTTCTTCTTTCCATTAATTGCAGTTTGGAGATATGTTAAATGGATCTCTAGTCATTACGGGACTTGCTTCGACAAGTTTGAATTTGGATGGATTGAATCGGGTATTTTTTTTCTAATAGTTGTTCAATCTCCACTCTTTTGAATAAAAGATCAACAAAATTTATAATTTTGTATAATTGTGAACACATTGAATCCTAGATTTAGTTCTTAGTTGTGTTGTTCATAGCTCTCTATTCCATCTACTCCATCTCCTGGTACTTGGGCTGGCTTGTCTCAATTCTCATTGGGAGAGTATGAAGTGGGTGGTAGTTCATAGGTATCATTTAATGTCTTAAAATCATTTAAATTTAACATGTTATATAATCATTTGAATATAATTTTTTTAATTTTCAGATTTGAAATATGTTATATAGGCTAATGTAGAGAAGAGAGTACATGAGAGTGTGTTCAGAAGAGATTTTGGGATTGAGGAAGAACCTAGATTAGGAAAGGATGTGTCCATTCAGGATGATTCATAAATGTGTGTTCTTGATTTTTATCAAATTTTTATTTTCTCAAATTTATAGTTTAGCCTTTCCTCAATTATTTTGAATTATATAGAACCCCTAGATAAGTTTGTCATTGTCTTAAATGGTGTATACTCAAACTTGTTTAAGGTTAGATCATGATGAACACCTAATTTTGAACTTGACTATATTTGAATATTTGAGAACAAATTCTATCCCACATCAGAAAAGAGAAAGTTTCTAAATTTTCATCGATTACAGTCCTTGTTTTCTTGTCCAAGAATGGCGTAGTATTATATGAGAACATATATTCCATCGAAGAAAGAGAAAAAAAGTATTTTTCGGAAGAATGGTATTTAAAATGGAGATTTGTGAATTTTTTTAGATAATAAGTAGTTTTTTAGGAGAATTGCTTAATATGGAGATTTATGAGTCCTTTAGTTTGAAAGGGCATCATGAAATTTGATTATATGACCACTACAGAAGAAGATGAGAAGTATTTAACTGCCGAGGAGATTAGTATTTTATTGATGTGTAAATATGATCAAATAACAACACCTGGGATGAGAATTACATCTAAGGACTTCAGACTATTTCCACAAGGAGAATTTTCGGAAGGATTTTGGACTTTATCCACAAGGAGATAGTATTTATTTGGAAGAATGACTTAATACATGGAGATTTGTGAATTATCTTCATACACAGTTCTATATTTATTTTCATATTACTATCTAACTCTAACACACAATTTGTTTTACCAAGAACACAATAACATCACTTGGGATGAAAATTTCACCTCAAGGATTTGGGACCTTATCCACAAAGATAATTTCACCTCAAGGATTTGGGACCTTATCCACAAGGATTTGAGACTTTATCCACAATGACATAAGTATTTCATTGGAAGAATGACTTAATATGGAGATATGTGAACTTTGTTTATACACAGTTCTATATTTATTTTCAGATTATTATATAGTTCTTTAATTCAATTTTTTTTTACCAAGAACATAATTTTTTTTTTCCTTAAGATTTTAGATAAGATTTACAAATTTTTTAAATCATGTACTCTCAATTTGAGAGTAACTAGATCTTAAACCTTGTGGTTGGTTATGTTATTATTACTTCTTGTTTATTTAATATTTAGTTGTGTAGTATATATGTGAATATGTGTTATTTGTTTTTTTATTGTGTGTTTTATTTTTATAGATGTCTAAATTATATTTGATGGAAAATATGTTTACAATATATTTTGTGGGAAAGAGTATGTTGAAGGATGACAATTAACTCTTTTGGTATATATGTAAATTTTATTTTAATTACAATTTTTGAATTCTGTATTATTTCACATGTTTGAACTGTAAACTTTTAATTTTTGAAATCTTTTTTTTTTGCAGGTTTGAATTTCATGTATGAAGTGATCTATCTTAAAGTGATGTCTTAGAGTCCATAATTTTGGAGTTAAATGTCTTTGGTTCTATTATCATCCTAAAATGGATGTGAAACTTATGTATTTTACAGTGTTACTATTCAGACTTTGATTATATATATATATATATATATATATATATATATATATATATATATATATATCATAGTTTTGGAATTCAAAATAACAATTTTTGTCTCAATTTTTGTCTCATATATATTTGATTTCTCATAATTGATGGTAAAAAAGTGGCAAAGTTAACTTGTCGTGAACCAATGTTTTGTTATGAACTAATGTTTTGCAATGTATTAATTTAAATGTTTTATTTTATGTTTATTGTGTACTTTCGAAAATATGAAAAATACATGATTTTATTGTCAAATCATGTTTTGTATATTCTTCTTTTTACAATCCATTTTAAATTAATCATCAAAGTCTTAAATACTTTTCTGCTATGTATTAATTTAAATGTTTGATTTTATGTTCACTATGTATTGTAAAAAATATGATTATACCATTCAAAACGTGGAATGGAAAAGTTAAGTAGTAATGAAATAATGTTTTGTGTATTCTCTTTTTTACAATGCATTTTAAATTAAGCATCAAATTCTTAAAAACTTTTCTGCTATGTATTGATTTAAATGTTTTATTTTATTTTCACTACGTACTATCAAAAAATGATTCCATTGTCAAAAAGTGACAAAGTTAACTAGTAATAAAATGTTCAAAATGATGTGACAAATTGGCAAAAATGACAAAGTTAGCGATAAAATAAAATGCTAAAAATAAATCTTTCAAATGGAAGAGATGATCAACTCTTTAATTTTATCATGTAGTCATAAAAAAAATGTTAAAGTTATAAGAGATATTCACCTAAAGGTTCATATACCCTTGAAGCTAATGAAATATTATTAAAATAAAATAGAAAATAATACTATTGAAAAAAATAAGGGTCAATTGAAATGGTGTTTAACAATTTTTCATTCTTTATATCACTATAAACCATTATCTTACTACATCAAGTCAATATACTTGGAATAAAATTCACCATATAGTTTGAGTGTTATACTTATCCAACATTAATAATTGGTTTTACTACATGACATTAAATTTCTATATAAACTTATATTTTACTTTACACGAAATTAAATTTCTGTATAAATTAATATGGTAAATACAAAATTCATGTTTTTATTATAAGGTAATATTGTAAATATAAAATTCGTGTTTTGACTTTGGAATTCATGGTGAAAACTAAAGAAGAAGGTTATATATTTCCATACACCTTAACAATCAAATCGTTAAGGGATAATTTTTTCTCCTATAAGCAATATAATCTCCTACACAAATATCATGACCTTAAAAATAAATTATTATCATATAAAATAATAACAATCAAATGGTTAAGGGAGAATCTCTTATCCTATAAACAACAAAATATCCTACACAAATATCATGACCTTAAAAATAAATTA